>JAWWEQ010048923.1:0-14722 GCA_035583055.1 Torymus tubicola
GTTTATTAGCTAATGCAGCTACGACCTAAAAAGAGCATAACTCTTAAATGAGTTAACATCCCAGTCGTGTTGTGTTTCAGGACGTAACAGTGTTTCGTACCGGATCAATAAGAAAAGAACCGTTTTCCTCAGCACCTTGTGATACTGTTGTAGGCGTGTTAAACTTTTTATTTAATTTTACTTACAAGGATAGTGCACATCCTCCGAGACACAGATTTTCGCAGGCATTGGAGAGTCGATTTCTGGTACTTAAAAATAAAGCCCAGTGTGCCTAATGTCATCTTATAAGCCCTTTTTCTTGAGATATGGGCAATCTCATCTCAAACATCCTCTATTTCGCTAAAATATGATGTCTCTTCTATTGTCTCTCACATTGCAAGTATTTAGGATACGGAAACCAGGGGAAATAATTATAAAAGTAGAAAGTAGAAGCTAAAATTTAAGCCCTGACTCGTTAAAAAATATTGATTTTTCAGGAAGTTACAAGTAATCAGAGATAGTGTATGAAATGGTTAAAAACGGTTTCATTTTTAGGTACCAGAAATCGACTCTCCAATGCCTGCGAAAATCCGTTTCCCGGAGGGTGTGCACTCTCCTTGTTAGATTACATATACACATTAAAAAAAATTATAAAATATTATATATATATATTGTAACGGGGTGAACGCTAGAGCCGTTCTAGATCTTGTTTCGGGTATTTAGATAGCCAATGGCAAGAGATACACCGGGTCTCTCTACAGATACACTTCCGGGCGCAACTGTAGAGACACCCGGACTGAGCTGCAATGCAGAACGGGCTTAGGCCGCGCGCGCTGACTGGCGGGAGTTATGTATAGATCCCGGATGACTAAAAGGAGGTAAATCACACAGGTATACTTTCACATACGCATAATACAAGGTAAGTAAACGTGTGTATAAAGTATAGTATAAGTCTTTTATTGAATATGAATAATTAATATACGTCTTTAAAGATTGGCGACCCGACAGGGACTGACTCGTAGCCAATGCGAGAGTAGTGCATAAGATTCATTCTTTGTCTCATGACCCATTGTCTTTTCTACTGGTGTTGCGTTTAGGCTATGCAGTTTCCTCTTGGAGCGATAAGGTGGCTGAGCCAGCGATGGCTCTAGATGCTCGAAGGCTTACTCACATAACTCCTCCACGGCCAAGTTCAATGACGTATCTTCGTCTTTGGTATCTTCAACTTCAGGCTTTTTGGTGAGTTGAGGGTGCTGTTTCTTGATTTTTATTTTGTATACTAAGTAAACCGATGTAATTGTTATGGAAAGCAATGCTAATATGATTGAACTTGTA
The DNA here is from genome assembly GCA_035583055.1 of Torymus tubicola. Taxonomy (NCBI): domain Eukaryota; kingdom Metazoa; phylum Arthropoda; class Insecta; order Hymenoptera; family Torymidae; genus Torymus; species Torymus tubicola. Next base: position 1,315 of record JAWWEQ010048923.1, read on the forward strand.
GACATGATGAATTCAGTCCTAATTTGATTAGAATCTGGCATACTTAATGTAAGTGATTTAAAAGTTTTTAAAGGCTCAAAGTTCAACTGGTGATTTTTTATAATTGTAGTTAAGATTAAACTGGATTGTTCCATTTCTCCAAGATTCTCATCAAGTCGGTATCCCTGTATTTGTACATCAGCTCCTTGTATTTCATATGTTCCGTAGATCATCATTTGATTATTATCATGTTTAACCTTGATAGAAGAATTACTAGCGTTAAATTTTCAGATAATTTGTATGTCAGTATTAAAGGTGGACTAATTGAAATGATAATCGGTTTGACTTTCTCCATTATAATTTGCTGACATAGAAAGTTTTTTTCGTAGATCTGTCGGTATTTATTAGCAAATAGTTTTATAGATAACCCGGTCAGGCTCCATGGTGTGGCGGTAATTTCAGTCTGGTTGTTGTAATTGATTACAGCAAGTCTTTGATAAAGTGAGAATTCGATGTGATTAAGGATAGGGATTTTAATGGTGTATACAATAAGATTTTGTGTGAATGTAATTGATCCCTGAGAAAAGCGAAAATCAAGCAAATTATGGTAGCAAATTGTGGTAACTCTTTCTGAGAGTAGATTGCCAATAAATGTACACGTATATTCGATATTTGGTCGTACGTTAATATTTCTAAGTCGAATAATTGTTCATTAAAAATAAATGATCTTTTAAGTTTATTAAGTAATCCGAGAAAATGTTGCTCCTGGGTTATGAGGGTCATGATTGCTTCAAATAGATTTGATTGCAAAGTTTGGTTATTTACAGCCTTTCATATGTCTTTAAAATTTTTATTAATTATATCCATATTGTTATTTATTTATTTATTGTATTTATTACGCTTCTTGACTTATTTAAAGCGAATACATTTTCCTGTTGTTGATATTGTAGCGAATTTAAGTAGTTGTTTATCTTTTTTAAGTCGTTTGCGTCTGGGTTCCCAAAAATGTATTTTATCGCTGTGCCTAATCCGTTTATTAACCCTCTTTTCGTTCTCATGTTTGATTGTATTATTGTCTGTAGATTTGGGTTTATTTTGTTACATAGAATTTCGGCTTGCTTTAATAAACGTGATTCCTTTAATTCTCCATGGTTAGATAATTTTGCATAGCCAGCTCTTATTTTCTATATTTCGCCATGATCATTTATTTATTTTACTTAATGATTTAATTTATTAATTTAATATTACCATTTTAATTAACAATTTTTTTTTAATTTTCCGATCTCATTATATATTTCATTATATTTCTTATCTAACTTGTCATCCATGAAATCGAAAGTTTTTAAAATTTTATTTTGTAAAATCTTACATACTCTTTTCGCACTTTCAGCTTCAATGGCACTATTGTTCGCTGCATTATCTACAATTCCTAAATTCTGTTCTAAATTATTGTAACCTCACACCATAATTGTCTAAGCACCGCAATATTTGATTCTGACAATTTTATATAATTTTAACCTCGCGAATGAGGTTATTTTCCCTTTCAACCTGGTTCTTATTCTCTATTTTTCCAGATTGCTTCGTCCTTATCGTCTTTTCCAGCCAAACACTTACTGGAATACGTAGCATCCTGTATATTACTTATTTAGCTATTAATTCAAAATTTCACTCCCGCGATACTATAATTATTTAATTTAATCACTTTATTTACAATATTTTGAATTCTCGAAATAGACTGTTTTCCCATTTACTCCCGAGAAAAGATCATTCTTATTACATTACTTTAATAACTTCACAAACTCCTATCTAACAGTGCAAATTTTCCTGACTCAAAGTTTTGAAAGGCGTAGTAACGTTGATGTTGAAATGTAAGTAATGATAACTTCCAATTATTCTTCCATTTCTTTGTTAGTAGTCGTAGTGAGTTTTATTTTAGTTGACTTCGTTACTCTTTACGAGTAGAATCGACGATGTGAGAAGTAGTGCCACCTTTATTTTCCTGCAAAGAAGAAATTTTTCTTATTCTTTTCGTGCTTCTTAAATTATATCGATGTTTTTGACTGTGTACATAGCAATTTAGTGAAGGGCCTTGTTGTTTTTCTGTTAATGATTTTTGAGAATGGGATGCGATTTTATTACGCGGTTGTTGCCGTGATTTGAGGAAAGTTTCTTTATTTTCAAGTGTTCTGTTTGAAACATTAGACAATTTTTTTTCTTCCTTTCTCTATGATTTTCAATTACATATGCTTTTGATTCAATGACATGTTCAAAATTATTTTGATCGATTGAAGGTGTATGAATATTTGTTTTAATTAATTTTAATCGTTTGGCGAAAACCGAATCCTCATCAGAGGTGTGTACGGTTGCCATATCGTCGTCAAGCGTTTCACCTGCTTTGTGTGATGCAACAGTAGATGCCTGGGCTATCATTGAAAGTGAGTTTTCTTCATTACAAGTATTAATACCAAGTGATAATATCATCTTTTGTTCGTTTTCATTGTTTATATGATCAGTCCTTATCTGTAATTTTATTCCTTGATGATGATTCACTTTAATATTTTTACGTCCTTCAAATCCTTATGTCCGATTAAACAATCGTTCGTAGAGTGCCATGTTGTTATTAAGATGTTTATAGGTATATCGTCTTCGTATTAACTCAATGTAGGAAAGGTAAGAGCGTGTGTACCTTTCGTCGTATTGTGCACCGATTTAAACTCGAATTCGTATGGAAATATAAATTTTGAAAACAATTTATACGCGATTTCCGGATTTCATAAGAGACGATGAGGCTCCAGAATCGATAAGAATTTTAATGGGTGGATTTTTCGTGATTATGTGCGGTAATTCGGGTGAGTTGCTAATTGAATTTAAATTTATCACGTCCTTTTCTATTGTATTGGAAGTTTGTTGAAAATTTTCATAATTATGACTCTCTTGATTAAATTCTTCATGCTCTGATATAGGTGAGTCATTTTGATAATCGATCACTTCTCCTTCTCGTTCTTCTTGTTAATGATGCAACTCTTCGGCGATAAAGTTCGCTGGTCCTGTGCTTCTAAAGAAGTCCGTTCTTGGCTTAAAATTATTTTGTGTTGGTAAATTATTCGATTTATTTGTTGGATTACAGCCTTGTTTATTAGTATTTCTTGTACTAACTGACATTGATTTATTTGTTGGATTACGGCCTTGTTTATTAGTATTTCTTGTACTAACTGACATTGATGTTGGTTGGTAATTTTGTTGTCTTGGCAGATTATTATTAGTTTGACCGAAATTGTTATTACGATAATTTGTGGGGGTGAATCCGGGTTGTGTTTGTACAAATGCGGATGTCGGTTGGAAATAAAATGGATTTACATTTCTTGAATTACTTGGTAAATTATTTGAAGGGTGAATAATTTTCGGGTTACTATTAGTCGTAAATGGGTTTGTACTTTTAGCATTGACTGTACAGAATACGGTTGGCTTAGGTTCGTTTTCACGTTGTCGTGTGAAATTAAGAAAAGCACTTTGTTGTTCATGGTTATCATATTTGCGGCATTTGATTACACATGCTTCAATGTCGTCTAAATCAAAGTGTAATAAGTAAGAGTGGTAAGGCTCTTTAATGCCATTTATAAAAGTATTTTTTTCGACATTTTCGTAAAATGTGTTTCTAATATTTATAGTATGAGTGTCTTGACTGTTTAATTGTATGTGTTCTTTTAATTTATTTAGCATGTTTTTAATTTCGTCCGCCTATTTTTCGTACGACTGATTTGACAATTGATAGCATACACTTAATCTATTAAATAGTAACTCCTCCGAACTTGGGTCACTGAATCTATTTATTAGAAGTATTTTACATGCGGCATACGTTGCCGGATTATTCGCGAATACTAAGTCTAGTGCTTCACTGCGAATATTTGTTTTGATTAATACGAATAATGCCTTATTTATTGCATTAGCTGCAGTTGCCACGTTTTCAACAAATTGGTCGCACGCTTGTATAAAATGCGATAGGAGCCTTGTATCTCCTTCGTATATGGGGATCGCGTCGCGCCATATTGTTAATCTTAATTTAAATTGTTCTAACGTAAAATTTCCTTGTTGATTATCTCCGTTATTCGCCATTTTGCTTTATCTTTGATTAGGCTTTACGTAAAATCAATTGCATTTATTAGGATAGGGCTAGGTGGGGTATAGGGAATTTCAAAGACTTACTATTTTGTTTTTAATGATTCCACGTGAATCTCTGCTTGCTCGTGGGCCTTAACCTCGACGTAGTAGATTCCGTGATGATGGACGTTGAAACGTCGACTGCTTTCTCGTTAAAGATTTCCGTCACCAGTTTGAGGGAGAATCCGGATTTCCCAACTTCACGATCCTGTTCCGTAGCGCCAGTTATGTAGCAAGCCCCAGTGGACCACCAGAAGGAGATAACATTACCACACAGGTACACTCGCTCTAGTAAGTAATCGAACAAAGAGGTGTTGATTAGAATACTAATTTATTGTAACGTCTTTAGAGGGTGAATGCCCAACAGAGACTGGCAAGAATCTATGCGAGATGCAGTAAGAAAGCATATGCATAGAGTATATATGAAAAAGTATATATTGGTATTTTCTTTGTCTTGTGGCAACCCTTTGTCTTATGCAGAGTGATAAGGAGGTTGGCTGACCGATACGTCGGAGTACGCGCGCATCTCATGACGTAGTGTCATGGCGCCGTGTTGTCGCGCCTTTGTTCAGAAAAGTTTAAAACTGTTAAAAATAGTTATAAAATGCAGGATTTTGGAAGTTATTAATAGTTTATCACTGTTTGTAACCTTTTTAACAGTTAATAATAGTTATTAAATTATTTATGCAATGGGACTCGACTTCGAATACTGGATCTAGCAAATAATTTATTAAAAAGTAAATTATTAACAGGTGATAAAGCCAAACAAATTGTATTTTTAAATAGAATTACATTATATTCTGATAAAGAATATCCTTTTACATTTAAGCGAAGACAATTTCCGATAAAATTAGCTTTTGCAATGGCTATTAATAAAGCGCAAGGGCAAACATTAAATAAAATTGCTATTGATTTAAGAAAAGATGTCTTTACTCATTGGACAATTATATGTTGCTGTTTCTCGAGTAAGAAGTTGGAATGAATTAAAATTTTATTTTGGTTCAATAAAGACGTAAAAATTATGTATTCAAAGAAATTTTAGCACAAATAATTTTTTATTTATTTGTTGCATTTCCTAATAATAACAATGTTATTTAATGGATTACAATATCGCTATAATAGAATAATTATGTTTGTATTTCCAAATATATTTATAAGTATTTTTTATATCTTTACATCATAGTGTATTTGTTTCAAGTTCATTTATTCTTATTAATTTCACAATCATAAATTTATTTAAATTGTCACATCACATAAAACGTAAAAGTTATTCTAATGAAGTATTACATAATGTATTGATGGGGGTGTGCTCTAGACAAAAAAATTGTAGTTAGTGGCTGAAAAAAATATATCGATTTTTCAATAGGAGGAAATATTTATTCTTTAAAGATCTTTTGAATAGATTGCGTTTTAAATCTTTTAAATATATTATTTTTTGTTGTAATCGTGTTTTAAGGTAGTACGCAGTAAATAGAATTACCGTTCAAAATTCAACGAAATTTCGTACACTGATTGACTTTATTTTAAAACTAATCGTATTAAAATTTGGTGAGGCTTTAGAGTCCGTGAGAAAAGTTAAAAACGTTTTAATTTATACACGTTGAGTCTTATGGGAATTAGCACTAAAATTGAATATTTTCAAAGTTGACCGTTCAAAATTCGATGAAATTTGGCAAGATATTAGTTAATATTTTAGAGAACATTTTGATCATTTGAAATTGTTATTAAGAGCCTGTAACATTAGTTATAACAAAATTGAATATCGCAAAAGAGGTTAGGATGCACTTCGTACGAATTATATAGGCTCAAAAAATTGCTGTCGCGGCCAACTATATTATGCAAAGATATAATGAATATTTTCAAAGACGAAACGAATTAAGGGTTCATACCACTTTACTCGCTTAAAATTTAAGCTAGATTAATGAATTTTTTTTTATAGTTTCTATAATAGATATCGATATGAATCTTTTTGAGTTTAATAAAGGCATCCTTAAGGTATAGGAAACAATTTTTTTTTAAATTTTACATTGTTTATTTATGTACAACATTTATAACAACCGTTGAGCGTCTCTAAAAACGGATGTGGATGGCGTGCATGATTTTGAAGCGAGAAGTCATCGAAAATACAAAATTCAAAAAATTTAGAGTCAGTAGGACTGTGGCTATCGCCGGAACTAGGATAATTAAGTTTCACGCAAAAATAACAAAATGCCGGCTGTTCAAAAAAATCGTAATGATTTTTGTCTTTCACAAACTCAAAAACTGTATTAAATGTCATCGGCCATAGAAGAGGCAGAAGAGGATTGGGTGTTGTCGGTCTCTAGTAATGAGATAGACAATTACCTGTCGCGCATGGAGATGAAGCGACAGGGCACCCTATTCAGTCTGATGGACAGGCTGAGTAAGTGGGTGTTGGGCATATACGTGTCGGAAGATTTCCCGGAGACAGAGAGCTCAGACCAGGTGATCGCACGAAGAATAGCGCTCAGGGAGGAGCTGCTAAGAAGGATCGTCACAAAGGAAGATGAATCCTTCGTGCAAACGACGGTGTGGGAGGTACACCCACTAGAAACGATACTGGCGAGCGGAAATATCCTGGAAACATTGAGGAAAACAACGGCAGAGGCCGCACCTCAGCACCAACACCCAGACATCAGAAATCCCGGCCAACACGAGGCGACAGGCCGAAGGTAAGGACGACAGCGAGCAACGACAAGAAAAAAGAGAAGAAGAACACAACGCAATGAGAAGAGTGGAGGATGGCAGAGATAGAACGCAGCCAGGAGACATGTTACGTCTCTTGGCGAGCGATGGAACGGAGTTCCAGGTGTCAAAGGAAGTCCACTCGCTGTTGGTGGAGCTTATAGCGAGGGTGAAATCGCTGATACTACTCTCACCGAATACCAGCAGTTGCTGCCAACAAATGGAAGACAGAACAACAGCGAGCCGTGGCTTCCAGCACCAGGATGACAGAGGCCAGGACTGACCACAACGTACACTTCGAGGATACGTGTACGGTCCCAGACGAGCAGACAGTCTGGGACAGGCCATCGCCAAAACCAGCTCGCCCCGGAGATCACCTGAGTGGGGGGAAACCGCCGGAGCATGGCGAGAGGTACGAGCTGGCCAAACGACAGTATGGCGGGAATCTCGTCGAGTTTCTCGAGGTCGGGAATTAACCACTAGAAAGACATCCGACAAGTGGTCCGAAAAAGGCAAATACGGCAAAGGCGATGTATTTTTGGCAAGACTGGAAGATTGTAGAGTCCTCGCATACCTCTCCGAAGAAGAGGTACTATCATCCTTGTCGAAACTCTTCACGGACACGGTCGCCACGTGGTACCGCAATGAGAAGGATAAATGGACCACGTGGCAAGATTTCGTAGCCTCAGCGAGGCGCTGGTACAGCACTACAAACAGGTACCAGCAGCACTACGATGAGGTACCAGCAGCGGTTGCCGAAGCCGACAACTGCATGCAGGGGGCGGATGAGGCAGTGAGAGACTACATCACGTGCCTCATAGCGATAACGCGGAAGTTGCCGCCACCGTCCAGCCCTGAACAGCAGTTGGACCAGTTTCAACGGAATATGAAGCCCCAGCTGCAAGCTATGGTACGTGAGACAGATTTCCGCACGGTGGAGGAGCTTCTAGAGCTGGTGGTAGATGCGGAGCAGACGCTGGAGAACGCGAGGACGTTCCGTCCCCCGCCACCGACAGCTGCAGCCCTCCTACCAGAGATGGCGTATGGGCCGTCTCCCAATGCTTGGAAGGTACAAACTCGGAGGATTTGGAAGAGCTACTTCGTAGGGTGATAAAGCAGAGCTTCGCATAGATGGCGCGCTGCAGCGTAGAGCACCCTGGGAAGCTGGCACCCGCTGGGTCCCGCAGAAGGCGCGGCTATCAGCCTTCAAGGCAATCGGGAGCACAGGGGCCCCCGGAGCCAAACCAGATTGGTAAGGGCGCGAGTTTGCGAGGGAACTACGCGCCATCCACCAGCCCGGGGGGTAATCCTCCGAGAGAGCAGAGGCCGCCACTGAGTTGTTACTCTTGCGGCCAACTTGGGTACGTAGCGAGGTATTGCCCTAGCTGCTCGGGAAATGGAGGAGAGGAACGAGTAGGTGGTCTCGTTTCCATCCAGCTCTCCGATGAAAGAAGAGTTACCGCGACCACGGGCAACAGTGGCCCGGCCGCAAAGGAATTAATGGCCCACTCGCCGGTCAGTCGGCAAGGGAGGCCTCCACCGAGCGACTCCCCAATGCAGTGTCTGCAACTGGGCCAAACGTCGCTACCAACCTTCAGCAGAAGCTGAAGGATAAAACAAAACAGAGGTGTTCAGCCGGCCCCATGGGACGACGAGACGTCGAAAGACCATAGCAGGTCGTCGCTGAAAGGCTTCGAGTATAGTTTGGTACTCGAAGACCTGTGCACCGGGTGTGTTGAGGCCTCGCCGATACGCAAGGCCAATGCAAAAACGGTGGTAGGGGAACTCAGTCGCGGGGTTTCCTCCGGTTTGGGTGCCCAGAAGTCTTCCCAGCAAACCACGACAAGTTGCGCCTTACTTTAAAGAGCATCAGCCCACATGGGATGAGAAACTTCCGGAACTTCTCTTCGCCATGAATACGGCTGTGTCGAGCTCTACCGGGACGAGCCCTGCCTTGTTGTTATACGGCAGACAACCCGAGAACCTTGGTAGATAGCGGAAACTGCAAGAGGGGCCTGCAGAAATCCTGAAACGAGAGCAGGAGAAACCTTCAAGAGCGAGGACGCGATACTGCCCGATCTGCGGAAGCTCTGGCGCCAGGGACGCGCGAAGGTGTCCAGATCGGGCAAACGACCCGCCCAGACGTAAAACGCCGACATCGCAGAAAACGGAAGAGAAGACAGGTTCAAATTAAGAGAAAGTAAGGTTGAAATATCTCCAAGAACGGTAACCGTCTTCGCTGTGATGGTAACTTATTACAGCGCCCTTTTCTTTGCAGATGTAGCATCCGGGGCATGCCAAATCTGGGTGGAGGGTGTATCGGGCACTGGTGTAAGGTCTGAATAATCATATATACAGCGTTGCGAGATTCGAATCTTGCGCACTTATTTGGATCGTGATCGGTAGCGCGCCGCGCGGAGCTCGGACAAGATAGACGGAAAAGAAGCAGACGATAAGGCAGTATAATAGTCGAGCAGTAGACATGTTAGAGTACCGTGATAACCGTGATACGTAGAATGTGAGTTCGTGACAGCTGCGCATAACAAGTGATAGAGTGTGTGCTCCGGGCCTCCACCGCTACAAATGTGACCGCCACAGGGCCGCCACCAACCCGGAGTGAGCATTCGTGAGAGAGAAAGGGACAGAGAGAGAGAAACTTCACGAGGACGGGGACAGTGAGACGTTCCCCATCCCCACCTTCCTATTGCAGCGAGTGTGACGGAGAAGGCTGTGTCGAGCGATGGCTGGCCAGCGACAAGCGTGAGTTGCGCTTAGGTTGTATTAGCGGTCGTGACGGGTGCGTGGGCATCCCCTCCCGTCACGAATATAAAGTGTTAGCGTTAGTGACAGGCGCATTCCCCCCCGTCACGGAGAACCAACGCTGCTGTGCAGCAACTGCGTACATCCGCGTTGCGAGCGAGCTATATCCCGTACAGTTTTATAAACCAACAGTTTTATTAATAGTGGTGTCTTTAATCTTCGTGATAAATTTATTTTTATTTATGATTCTGCAACTTGGCATTGAAAGCAGTATTTTCAATTATTTTCATCAGTTCTACTTTACGTTACTTTGAGTTTATAAGGGTATTTCACCGTACTAAATATAACAATATAAATATAACAATATAAAACACAACAAAAATAGTTTTTCGTTTCGTAATTTTAAATTTTTGAAAACGAATTAAAATTATTATAAATCCAATGAACGTTCTAAACTTGCTTTTAATATCATTTCAAGCATTTAATCTGAAAGAAACTCCAATAACACAGCAAGAACGAGATTTAAAAAATCATACTGAACAAATTTGATTAAACTCCATGCATGAGTTTACTGAAATTAAAGTTTTTTAAGATGAATCTCTTGATTTCGCAGAATCTTATAAAGATGTTGAAATGCTAGTGGTAGAAGATGACGAAAAAGATAGCATTACAGACGAGCCTTTTCAACAGTGCACATTAGACGTTGAACAGTTAGATCAGGACTACAAAGCAAGAGCAGTAGAGTTTTGGAAAAGTGGAGTAAATCAACATAGAGAAAAAATAGCTAGGATTTGCTCATTTGTGTTAGAAAATTTCAAAGCTGCTGTTGATGCTGGACATATTATTCATGATACAAATTTACAAAAATGGGCTCTGCAAGCACAAAAGGATATTGGTCATAAAGATTTTCGATTTAAAGCATCGAAACATTGGGTAAAAAATTTGAAGAGGGTCCATCGAATTATTGGAAGAAAAATTAATAAACTCATTACCAAAAAGACAATTGAAGAAGCAGATTATTTACAAAAAAAAAATCATATGAATTTATTATTGAAGTAAAAAATATTATTAAGGAAAACGGAATAGAAAATATAACTCGGATGAAGCTGTATTTCAGTTAGAAATCCATTCTGGCCGCACATATGCAATCGAAGGGGAAGGGCAAGTAGAATGCTTGGTGCAATCTGTAGCTTCTACGATTCATAGTTATACCATCCAACCAACAATATCTGGTGATAAATAAAAGTAAGTTAGGATAAAGTAAGTTAGGATATTGAGTGCAGATTTGGAATGGTAAAAGTTAAATGGGTTGATAGTACAGTAGGCTCTAGCACGGGTGCAAAGTGAATTAATATCATATAACTGTATGTCTTTAATCGAATATAAGTGTACTTCATGATTCGAATGTTCATGCTGTTACTCAAACAATTTTTTAACAAATACACATAATACAAAGGAACAGTAGAAGGAGCTAGTTGAGTAAACTAATTAAAAACGTCAAACACAAATAAAAAATTATGAAAAGTATAATATTCATTTGTATTCTTACGATTTCAGTTATAAAAAATATAATATTAATTTTCTACGAAATTACAAAACATAATATAAATACATTGATAATTTTCGTATAATATAAAACTAAAACTAATAATACTTTTTGGTAATTTAAGGGGGTGCCATTGCCGTATGATTAGTGACTAAGCAATTGACACAGTTGCAAGCTTATCCAAAACAAAAGATGTAGAAGCACTCTGCTTTAGAATCTAATCAATTTAAAAATATAATATCTCTTCTTGCTGTACCACGTTTATCTTGTTTCATTACACAATTCCTCATGAATATTTGTATTTTCCTGTTGAAAATATCCACAGGGATTTCCACATGAATTATCTACGTGGATTTCCACGTAGATTTTCGCGTGGATGTAATGGATCCCATATGGATATTGCTTGGAAATCTTCGCGGATGATCCGCAAGGATATCCTTGTGAAAAATCCACATGGTTGCCAACCCTATTGAAAATATCCACATGAATTTCCGCGTGAATGATCTACGTGGATATCCATGTTAGCAATCAACGTGGATTTTCTCTTTTATTAACAATGATGATCCATGTGAATATCCATGTAAAAATCCTCGTAAATTTTGTTATTGAATTGAATGTATCCAGGAGGATTTCCACGAGAATTAATAACGTGGATATATGCGTGGATTACCACATAGAATAGCATGGATTACACTTGGATTGAAGTTGAAATTCGATATTCAGATATTCACGTACTATATCAAAATCGAGGCAACAGCAAACCTTGTACCCCGACGGTGTTTTGGAATAAAAAAAGGCTTATTCCAAAAGTAAGGCCCATTATAGATTAGGTATCTGTGATAGCATAACAGAACAGTTTCTCCTTGAATGTAATACATAACAAAAATAAAACAGAAAATGATATTTTTATTACTTGATAAATTCTTTAGCTTATACTTATACTTTCCTTAATCATTATAAATATTTAACAAATAATACATGGGTATTGATTTATTAACTCTACAAACTATTGAAAAATATTTTATAAATAATAACATTAATATAATACTGGAATAATATTTAATTTTATATATCGAATTAAAGTATTCAATACTAATATTATAGAAATAATTGTGAATCTTAAACAATATATCATAATATGAAAATGCAAGAAGAATTGATCCTTAATATGAATACCTATATATACACTTATTGGAATATTTCTTTTAATTAAAGTGAAAATATTTTATAGTAATATTTCTTTGAAAACATAATTTATTATTCTATTATCAGTTCCCTCCGATCCTATTAATCAATAATATTTTTAATCAGTTCCAAGTACGAACTCGAGAAATAGCTACGTATAATTACCCATGAGTAAAAACATTTCTCCGCAAATCAATAAATACATTAGAGAAAATTTCACCTTGAGCTTTGTTTGTCATGGCGAAAGCATGTCTAACAGGAAATTGTCTTCTTTTAAAAGTAAAAGGAAAGTCATTATCTGAATATAATGTGATACGATTTATAAACACAATGTCCCCAGCTTTATGCCTGTGTTGCATTTCAATAAATTATCCGTTAAATCTAATATTCTTACTCGAGTTCCATTATATAAACTCTCATTAATACTTATATTTCTAATGAGAATAACAATGCAATTTATTCTTAAATGTAATTCATAGGGAGGTAAATTTTGAAGGTTTAAAGAGTTTAAATATTAGGGAAAAACCAATTCTCTCATCAAACCATTACACAGACACACAAAAAGAAAGAAATGGTCTGTACCAAACAATGACGATCATATACTTATGAATGTAGATGCGCTGACCTCAAATATGATCTTAGTTTTGGTCTACCAACTCAGGATTTTGAGATACCTATAAGTCTAAAAATTTCGTGGTGACTCAATTTCAAGGTCAAATATATTATTTTTTATTAATTTATCAGTGTTACTGTTTAGAACTAGTTAGGTCCTACATAATTCATTTTAAATTATCTGAATATAACTGTTCTTCTTGAAGATATATTAAATTAAAATATTCAGTTAATGTATTGTTAGGTCTTGGATTTGGGGAAGATACTTTTATTCAAGTTGTTAATTGATATGATATGCTGTTATTACCTTTTTCTCTGGGGAAGGTCGTTGAAATAAAATACACTGCTGCTGTTTCCAATTGAATGCACTATTTATTGATTGATGTGGTTTACAATAAAATGTATAAGGTTGATGTCTATTGTTCTATATTATTATTTCGATGTACACTCGTTTAAATTACGATT
>JAWWEQ010048924.1:0-14719 GCA_035583055.1 Torymus tubicola
ATAAAATTCATATGTATATTAAAGTTTGTATTGTGATTTTTCTCTCCGTCCGTAATTCCGATTAGTTCGGGAACAGTTGTTGTAATTGTTGATTAATTATTATGTATTGTGAGTTAGTGTAAGTAAAGTATATGTGTATTATGTATAATTGTATGAATATTATATTTCATATGTACTGTGTAAAAAAAGTTTTTTAATCGTAAGTAATGCGTTAAAAACTGTGTTATATACGTTTAATGGTAATATTTGTTTGTTAAAAAATTGTTTTTTTATTTGTGTTATAAGTGTCTTTTGTGATATACTTAGATTTAAAACGGATTGTTGATGAAATACTTGTGTTTGATAAGTTCAATGAAAGGAGTGAGTCGCTATCTAGGGGAGAGAATAAACACTGGGCTTGTGATATCATGAGTCGATAAATCAGAAATTCGCTGGCGGCAAAATCCATAATAAAAATATTATTCAAACTGACTTACTGACAGTATTAAATGTTATGAAATATTTTTAATAAACGTTTAAAATTGTGTGTTAATAAAAAGTAACAATAGTTACTAATATATCTAATTTAAAAATTAATCGAGTAAAAATAAACGATCGAGTTTTTATTTACTAAATTTTGTATGATAAAATTTCCTTACAAAAAACTACACCATAGTTTGTAATTCTTAATTCAAGGAAAATAATATAGACGACAGGACATTGAAAGGGTAAAAATAAAATAAAAGTAGGTTGTATATAAAGTATATTAACAAAAATATATTTTTTTGTATACGTATTTACAGGCAAATGACTTAGAAACATGGTTAATAATATTAATTAAAATTGCAATTCTCAACTTAAAATTAATCCTAATATAAAATTCGTCCGAATAAACCTATCCAACATATTCGAGGCATCCCGAGCCGTCCAAGCGTTTCAGATCTAGCCAACCTTTCCAGAGCACGGTCACACCGTTCATGATGAACGCGTGAGATCTCAAATGGACCTGTGAACAAAAAGATTAATTTATTGTATACATCTTTTAAATTTCTATATAAATCAATAATTCATTTTATTACAAAAAATAATTAATTTTGCAAACGAACAAATAGCAATTATCAAACGTATAAAAAACGACATTGCAAATTCGTACTAAAATTGTTATACTAAAACTATTTTTATTGCATTGATTTTTGTTAAAAATCGACAATTACCTTGTTGCTGTCTTTTGTTAAATCGCAGGTGTTAGGATCATTCGGGTTAAAAAAGATCTGCAAATTCGTGCCATTGCAGATGAAGGCAAGTTCAACGTGGCCCTCCCGTATGCTGTTACGGAAATAAGCCTGACGCTCGTCCGGCATCTGGTTCTTGTAGCTTGTGTATTTTACCTAAAACCAAGAACAATCATTAGTTTATTGATTTCTCTAAAGCTGGTATATTTTTTAATTTAACAATACGAATTGATTTTCGATAAATAAAAGCTGTGACAGCGCGAGTATTGCAGATACATAGATTTGTTTTTTTTTTTTTTTAAATTAAATATATTCGCAAGTGTTTTCTTTTATTGTACAGGTAAATTTTATTCAAAGAATATTTCGCACTTGAAAAAATTCCTTTTGCAAAAATCAAGAAAAACATCTACTATTCACAAATTTATTTACATTTCATTGCTAAACATCTGTCAGATTAAAGGATATCGTTTCAAACTTTCAAATTTACCCGTTTAACGAAAAAAAAACAAAACAAAACACTTATGACACTTATAAACACTTACATCAGTTTCACGGCTCAATTTCCTAAACAGCTCGTCATTATCAAATTTCTCCTTCTGATCGGCTACAGTAGGTGGTAACTTAATCGTCAATTTGGGCCTGGGTGGCTCATAATATACCATACCATCGTAGGGCATCATCGGCATGCCAAGAGCGGCCGCGTGGTGGCTCATCGTGGGCATCATTTTTGCTACTTAGTTATGGGAACACTTTGGAGAGACTTTGACACACTCACACACTTTGCTGTCTGGACACTGACTGAGGAACCAGAGGGATGTATATATTTGTAGAAGATCCTTTTTTGGTGGGGATGATGCGGCCCATTTATTCTTTGGGTCCACTAACTGAGGGATCTGGTGGGGAGGGGAAGAGAGAGCTGTTGGAAAATCCGAGAAAACGCAGGTCGAGAAGTCGTAATTTTGACACTGCTATAAGGAGTGAGAGAGAGGAGGGAATGAAGATGTACCGGAGGGTGTGTAAAAGAGGGTCTGCGGGGTCTGGAGATTTTAAAGGGAACGATGGTTTTGTGCTGTCTTCCTTTTGTTGTTTATAAGTTATTGCGTTGTTTATTTATTTATTATATGATTACGGAAATACCTTGTTCAGTTAATGTTAGTAAATACGGCTTATTAATATTTGCGTTATTGTCTGCAGAGTTCGCGAAATTTTCTATTCATGAACTCGAATAGAATTTGCCTCGGTAAATAGTAATATAATTACTTTATATGACAGAAAATTAGAACATAAAATTATGTTATCTTTATGTTGTTAAAAAATAGAATATATTGTACTGTTTGAATGTAATGTATTATTAACAAAAATAGAAGGATAGAAATCGAAAATCTTTAGCATTAATTATATAACAATAAATAGGGTGTAGTACATTTATCTAAATTTTTCAGAAAATTTTACTTTGCAATGAGTACCCAATAAAATATACTATAACTAGCTATAGTTTTAACATAATTTTACAATACTTTTATGTAAAAATATAATATGTTTTTTCTCAGTATTAAACTCGTCACATAAACTATAGTATATTATGCACCTCGGAACAGTCCAGAACACGTGTAAATGACAAACATAAAATGTAGGCTAGCGAATCATCCTCCCTACAAATTACTCGGCCTAGGCTAGTACAACTTTCTCCACGAGCAATAAAACTGACCCTACAGATGTAAGTATAGGCTCATGGCTGGTCGTCGGAGGTCTCGGGAAAATTATTCGCTACAGGCTGTTTATGCGTCCTGCGTGGTTATTCCTCCGCAGATGTGTAGGTAAGTATAGGAAAGGAATCGCTGTAAAATATGGTAAACCTTTAGGTTTGCCTGTTGTGGAATGTAGACGAAATGTTAAAATCGCATCTAATATAAATATTGTGAAATGAACCTATTTGTTTTTTTTCTTTTAATTCAGAATAGAAGCATTATTTTATTTTTTTTTTTTGCATTAATGAGTAGAACAAATATAGTAGATAAAGTTTTTTAAAAAATGAATAGGGCATCAGAAATAACTATCATAATTGACCATCAGAAATCGTAGTCCCAATAACTCACCTTATACACGTAATAGTAACTTTTTTTGTTCGACGTTATAGTTTAAGGCGATGTGAGGTCCTATTTTTAATATTTAATTATTTAATTTTTAAATATTTCTTTGTTCTAAAAAATTCTAACAACTGACAATGTGTGGCATTTTCTTGTTTACATTGTACAATTATGATGTATTAATTTATTATACTATGATGTAACCGACACTTTGGCAGACACTTCGTGTAATATAAGCCTGAATTAACCCAATATACACCGACCATTCCTGGTTTTCCTAATTAGGATTTATCCTACGTGGTTTGCCTATAGGTTTTCCCCGCCCCACAGACATAACCCTGGATTAATGCGGCATAGCTAAGGAAACCAAACAGTGTAGGTAAAAGAAAGATCCTCAGAAAATATATTAAGTATGATATTGTAATAGGAATGAAAATAAAGGATACGCGCTAGGCCAGTGCGTGAAAACCATCATTTTTATACAATGATGTATTTATCGATATTATTATTGCGATGATTACTTATTAGTGTTTTTATATAAGATTAAAGACAAGTTTAGATGAAAAATTCTATGTAACATTACTGTATATTAAAACAACAGAGTAAAGAGATCTAAAAATTATCAAAAATTGTTTATGCATTATTCTTAACATAATAGTACACTACATTTACCTCTGTACAAAACATTCTACAAATACCATCACAGATCATAAAAACATGATACCCGATGCATTCTATTATTTTGGAGACAACAGTAGATATTGACTTGCGTTGCCACAGGAACGACGATACAGCGTCGTCGCTTATATATCGAACAAACTGGTGGACAAAGTAGTTACGCTCGCAGTGCATTGTACCCCGAACGTGAAAAAGTCACGCAGTTCCTATTTGAATTCCACACGGAAATGTCAGCCTCACGTGACAGCAAATCCGCAACATCACGTCAATGCAAATCTGCTGCTTCCAGCTGGGATCGTCGATCGTTCGAGCAGCATCGCACGAGGGTAAATTTAAAAAATTTTTTTATAAAAAAAAATATGTAATTTTTTTTTTAAGTATAATAATTTATAAATTTCCACACGTATACATATATATTCATTGGAAATATCATTGATGTGCAGGTACGCGAAGCGACACCGACAGTAAACATGAAAGCGCCTGAACGTAGGCCACACGTTCGACGTGACGCCAAACGATTGCAGCTCGAACGGGAACGTCAGGAACAAATAGCACGCGACAATTTTGTACTATTCAAGCGACTTACTGAAATCATGAGTGGCAAGCTGCGTAATAAGTATCCACTTACTCAAGCCAAATCAAAGTGTATCAAGACCCGATGAGGTTGAGATGTGAAAGATTAACAAGTGTAGTATGAGTACTATTTACCAGGTCCGGCCAAAATTTCTGCAATCAAGTATATCTAGCAAGTAAAAAAGTAACTTTTTAATGGATGCAATAGACTGGATAGCATTTTGCCAAACTTTTTGAATATCAGCTTTAAACATACTGACCAATTTTATACATTTTTGATATTAAAAGTATTGAAATTTTGTAAAAGGTATTGTAACTGCGTCTGTGGCACAAAAGGCTTTTAAAACACTATGATTCATATTTGAAATAAAACGAATTTATTCGATCTATAATTTAATTTATGTACTATATGTTATGATGAAATATTATTATAATGATTATTTATATCATTTTCCTAAGATGTATCTCCATTTTAATTGTTAAGAAATTTTATGATCATTCTTTTAATATTCCTTATACGTTATTTAAAATTGTTTTTTATTAGATTATTTATTAGGTGTATTTGTAATGTATTTTAAGAGCAATAAATATGTATGCATAAAATTATGTAAAATTAATTATCTCTTCGATCTTCATAAATGAAAATTTTGTTATTCCTTTGTATACCTCATCCCGCTGCTCAAAGAGATAGTCAGAGTTCCGGTTAACCGATTTCCATATACAAATTCGCGTAGACTTTAGAAAAAAATATTCTGTTTTTTTCAAATACGCATATTTTTCATTTTTCACTCAAATTTGGAAACATCCAGAATGAGTGGGAGTAAATATGAACCTTTAAAAATAAATTTAAAGTTATATGTATCGAATACGATTGTGTGTATACAAACCTATGTTTCATAGTTATGTCAATGCTAAATCAATTAAAAAGTTAAAAAATATAAAGAATCATTCTTCATAACCAATCATTATGGAAAGATGACTTATGATTTTTAATTAATAATTCATTTATTTTTTTGTTTTATGTAAGTTATTTAAGTGACCTTAATTTTGAGAAAAAGCAGTCATATATTTTAATAGCTACAAATATCGATTTATTTTACGATGTTTACAAAAGATATTTAATAATATATTATCAAATAAATGAATTTTAAAATATAATACAAGTCCGAGTATATCGAGCGTCAACTTGAGCTGTTGTACTCGAGCTTCCTTTGTTAGACTCCACTCAGCACGTTCGAATATGCGAACCTCATCGCTGAGTTTTTATCAGTTACCATTTTTTTTATTACATACAACTCATTGTACTGTAGCTAATAAAAATACTGCATAAACTAGCTAATTTTTTTCTCCTTTCTTAAATACAAAATAAGTTTTCATATTAGTAGTATGATATCATCAATCAATAGTATCATGTTTCAGCAAGCTCCATCTAAGTCACTTCAGCCCATCGTCTCTTGCACGTTATATGAAGACGTACAGATGTTGTCTACTAAAATATTTCGTAGTTTTGCTCTCTCTATGAACTAAAAATCAATCAAAATGCTGAATTTCAATATGAAATACATTATTCGTTTTTTTAATATTAACAGATTTTTTATAGCTGGCTTTTGGGTTTTTGCCAATACGCAATAGTTCTTATTCAACTTGAAAAAAGTAAGGGTTGAAAAAAAGGCATTGAAACAAACTTATGAATTTCTTCTCTTGTCTTTCCAGAATCGTTCCAGAAATCGTTATTAAATTTATTAATTTTAACTTTTGTAGATATTATATAAGTAAATATGTATTAATTAATTATTACATTATACGACAGGGGACAGTGACGTTTTGTTTGTTGCCTTGCTTCGCTCAAATGACTATAAACTTGACACTTGTCAAGGACATAATCTTTCCTTGGAAAGCTAAAAATGAAGTTTGATATATATATTTGAACGAAATGGATCATCGTTGCATGGATTTTTTATCAAGAATCAACGGCGAACTATCAATTTTACACTTGCTGTTACAAAATCCACTTTACGTCTTAGCTATACAATACTCCAGTATTCCCTCATAAATCGGTGTAAAATCTATAGATATCTTTTTAGAAGCTACTAATTTTTATTTTTTCAAATTTTACAGTACTATTTTTCATACATATTTTTGTGATGCCTTCTCAATAATTTAAATATAAGAGAGAAAGCGAGTAAAGTCTCGTTAACAGTTTATCAACTCTCGCCTTACTCATTCTATTGAAGATTTCACCTTGTGCATTTTTCATGGTTTCATTCAATTCGTGCTATAAACGTATGTGTTGCGTTGTCGTTTACTATTTTTCTTTCTTCACAAGTAAAGAATTCATGGCATTGTAATCATGAGATAAGGGGAGTTCTGTAAACAAATTTTTCCGTTCACTAAAAAAAATGTTTTTTTTTACACCTTATCAATGAGAAAAACGTGAAATTTTGTCCTGACCGTCGGCAATGAGAAGTAACAGGCTGTTGATCGAATCATGTCGTTCATCCGAGAATCTGTACATGACATGCAAGACTTTTCATTTTATTATAATACACTCAGTTTGTGTATAGTTTTACAAAATAATTATATTGTTTTCTATAAATTTTTTAATTGGTCAGTCATATTTTTTATTGTATCTATTATCATACTTTATTCATATTATACTTTGTTATTACTCCAGATTTTACTCGCAACCGTCTTTAATTCAAATAAAAAATACGTTATTGTAATAATGTGTACTATATATTTATGACAGTTGTTCTAGAATTTAAGCATGTTTGAGTGAGCATATAAATTTATAAACCAAAACAAGGGAAGATCAAAACAAAAGTAAGGCTGACAAGTCATGTAGTACGAAAAACGTGCTAGCACAGTGAATGCGCGCAAGTATGAATGGTAGTATGCTTTACAGGCGTACTCGAGAGCGATAGGCTTATGAGTGATAGGCTGCTAATTTAAATGAAAAAAAGAGAGGCAAAAATTAGTGGTCGCAAGAAAGAAGGTGGGGGGGGGGGGGGGTATAAGCGAGTGATAATAATTCTCTTTATTTTATGTTTTTTTTTTTATCAAGTTGAGAGTCTTAACCGATTCAACAAGAATCAGGTCTCCAAACTGTTGTGAGTTAGATCTGTACTCGTAGGTACTTTCGCCATGCGCTTAGGCAACCCGCTATACATGTACGTCGAACATGCAGTCTAGCATTAGGACAGATACACCATTCTAACTAACAGCGAATATACTGTATTAAATCATGCTGTGTATATCTAAGTTGTTAAATGTACAAAAAAAGTATTCGAACGTGTTTTACATAGGTAAAAAGGTCGAAAACCATTTTTCGTACAGGTAAAAAACGATCCGCGTGTACGAGAATAGTATAAACTCGCCGAATTGGAAGTGTCAAACTGATAATCGCGCTATTCATTCTGTGTGCGTTTGATACAAATTTTTAATTCTCGACGCGTTGTCCACTATATCTTTTGAATGGACAGTTTATATATTCGATTATTATTGTCCATCTAAATTATAATTTTTTCAGATAATATAATTTGAAGTAAATAAAAATCGATACTTTGCTGCAAGTTTAACACGAATTCTTTCGCTTTTGTTTTGTAAGAAAGAAAAAAAGTCAACCTGTTGACTCTAAATTGTATTTTGCCATTTTGTATCGACGAATTACTTTCCCTAAGCCTTTTATTAACAAACGTAAATGCGACATGTGTTACTTCTGATATTCTTGCTACTACGTAATTATCAGTGTACAGCAAATTATTTAAGTTAGAAATAGTGAGCAATTATTATAAAATTTCAAATCAGTATATGATTTCTGTAGTAATTTGATTAAATATCAGATAGTTAATGTTAATTTAAGCTCTCTCCATTGATCAATAAACTTTAATAACAATAAGGTTTTTATGGAGGTATGGACTGTTTAAATGATACGCATAATTGTATAATAAGGAATTTTATTAAAAAAGTGTTAGTAAAAATAAGTTTAACAGTAAATTAGTCGAGCAGAGCGCTGAATTTGTTAATTGTCTGTTCATTCAATTCAAGACATTTGGCGTACTCGCAGTCGTCTCCAACTGAAACAAAAATAATTAATCAAATAAATAAGAATGGCCGTATTATTAAAAAAAAGTTTTTAAAAGAAAAACGAGAGTGTTTCTTACCCTTAGCTTTGCAGAGTTCAACCTGCTCCTTAACTTCGTCAACTAATGTCTTGTGTGTGGCTTCTAAAACATTAATTATTTCTGTTAATTTATATTGCGTAAATTTAAAAAAAAAATAATGAAAATTAATTTGTCTAGAAACATACCCTTAGCTTTCACAATCTTCTCAATAGCTTCGTGGAGAGTTTTGGACTCAGGGTGAGCTGGGTTTCGCTTGAGGATGCAACTATAGATGCAGGGAATCTTGTCCTTGTGTTCATGAGAGATAGCATGATCTCTGTTTTTCATGTCTGGTGAACGTGAACATTAAAAATTTTGTTAGAAAGTATATTTATTGAAAATATAATGTGGTAACACGTGAAGGATGTATATATTCAAGTGTTTATTACGATTTATATGGCATTTGAAATTCAATTTTCTTCTTAGATTGCAAGAAATACAATTTTTACTATTAAAAAAAATATCAAGAAATTATAGGTGTATGCAATGTACTGCATAACTCTGAAATGCACAAGAGTGCCGAAAAGATACCGTATTAGAAAATGATAATGTTTAGGCAGTCTTATATTATGATCTTATGTTGCTCTTTGCTTTATATATATACCAATTACAGGGTTCACTCTTTTAGTATCCATTGAAGGTACTGAAGCCGGCCTCGTCTGACTTAATAGTTTTACCAAAAACGAATTTACTTTTGAAACTTATTGCATAATGTAATGAATATAGTAAGTGCTATTAATTGATATTTGAGCGTAACTTATTAACAGTTCCACTTTCGTCGAATTTAGAACATTGAAATTAAAATTTGTATGATTTTTTTAAAATTCAGTAGGAAATTCGATATTATTATAAACGTCGTAAGACACGGATTACTTACTGGGATCCAGTCCAACTTCTGCGATGCACTTGTCTCCTAATTCTTTATTGTGAATTGATCCCTTCGGGGGTGCAGTAGACGCCTGAAATAACATAAAAATTAAGTTAAACATTGACAATTATATATTCACAGTAACGTACAGAATATAAAAGGACTTCCAATGCGTAACGTAAAATGAATTAAAAAATAATTGCATATATATAACTCATATTTTGAAAATAGTACTTTTTAAATTGACTTTAATATTTCATTTTTATTTTTATAACTTTTTTGAAAGAATTGTAAGATTTATGAAAATTTATAAATACATTCACTAGCCATTCAACATTATACAAGAAAGAGAATGTTAAATAATAACAAATATAACATTATAATTTTAGATATAATTTTCTAAAGTAGAAATGACCGTTTGACTTTTGAAATGAGGACAGTTAAGAGATTGAAGTAAAGCGATCGAAATATTCACTGGTTGATAAAATGACAGATTTGTACATACCGCATACGTGCTAGCGATGCACACAGCAACAAGAACGATGAAAGCTTTCATGGTGATAACTTTGAGTATATACGATCTTCGTAAGAGAACCAACAAGACTGACTGTGAGTCGTGACTGATTTAGTCCATCGTATATTCAACCTTATATACCCAAATCGTCTACACCGCTTTGAGGGGACTACCGGCCAAAAAAAAAGACGTACGCGTACGCTTGCTTGCATGATTAGGTGATTATAAACATGAAGATATCTAACGGCCTTTTTTTTATTTTTAAGCTGGCTATATTTACGAATTCAATAGTTTATCTATAGACACGTGGGCCTAGTCAGAAATAAAGGAAGATTGTATATATTTTTTTCTTTTTTTTCTGCAATTTCGCTATCAAGTATAGTAAAAATAAAGTTTCCCACTGATTATTCGCCAATTTTAAGCGGTTTTGTGATTCGACTATGCAAATTGTATTAATGAAGATAGAGGAAGTGGAGTACTATTATTGATTGTATAATTCGATTTTAAATTATTTTCATGGCAAAATTTATCATTATGTTTTAGTAGAATATCAACAACAATTTCAATCAACATTTTTTTTGTGTATTTTAGACATCCCAACTAAAAGATATACATAAATTGAAATATATAAATTTTTCTAATCAAAATACGTACGATTCATTTTTATTTTTTATATATTTAGTTGATATAATAATGTTCTTAAATGATTATCAAAATAGTTTATATATTTATAAAAATATTATTTTTTAATTTTTACTCAATATTGTTTAGGGAAAGAGTCATAGATAATATACCATAGATGTACGCTTTATACTGCTACAGGCAAAAATAATAAATCATAGGAACAGAAACAGTGACGTAATTTCATCGATTTATATATCTATATATATCGATAGCTTCAAATCAAACTTCTATAATATGAGAATTAAAATCTAAGCGTATCTCTTGCTATGTTCCATATATGCATATACGTTGATATAATAACTCATGTTTTAATCGTTTATAACTTTTTCTTTCTGCTTGTAGGTGCCTTTTTTCTATTTGCCCGCTCGGCATATTTCATAATAGAAAAAAAACATCTACCGCATCTAGTGTTTTTTGTTAGTATAATATTGATATGATCACAATTAAGAAACCGGAAATGAAAAAAGCAAAACGTTTGAATAAGTATCATCTAACGAAGCTGAATTTTCAATTTTGCAAATTCAAATTTTAACAGTTACGGTTTAATTTTTTGTATTGGACTCGTTTGAAAATTATTTTTAATTTTTGAAATATGAAAGAAAAACGTGATTTTCTTTCCTATCCATTCTTTTGCGTTGAATTTTCTATCATACACTGCTGCAACCTATAAATCTAATAATAGTCTGCATAACTAAAAAGGAAGATGCTATTATAAAAAGAACTAGATTCACTCTCGACTTCATTCTAGACTTCATTGTTATTGTAAGAAAAAAATTTATGATTGACCTTGGTTCTGTCAATTTTAATCAATGAGAAAACTGACTCAACGAAGGTCGACCACAAATTTATTCTTATTATTACAAACCCATTTTTTTTATAGAAAAATATAAGAATTCGTCATTCTTGTCTTCAATAGCAAAAATTGTGTTACCAACTTTCAAGTTTTTAAAATCTAATTATACATACTTTAAATTAAATCGTTAAGCAAGTTTTTTTGGAAAGTTTTTGACTTTCAGCTATTGACGATACTAAATAACAACTGTTTGTTACTGCTATAGACTTTGACTGCGCGTACAGTGTCGGACCACTGACCGATTATCAGACTGCACGTATCGGCAATGAGAATATAGACTGTCTCTATATATTGGCATAAATAATTAGTAAAAAAACAAAAACAACGCGAAAGATATAATGAAGACTAGCTAGATGATTTAACTTCTTCATTCGTATTTATTTGAAGAATAAATTCGTGGTTGACCTTGGTTACGTCAATTTGACTGAGCGAGTTTGACATACAATCTGACTCAACCAAGGTTGACCATGAATTTATTGTATCGACATATGTTAATTTATTTATTAGTTTTCATTTATTTCAATTTGTACAATGGAAGTTTGGATAAAAACAATGTTTCTAAAGTTTTACGTATTAGAATACTTATTTTCGTATGTTAATTAAAAAATAACACATTTAATGATTTACATGAAGGTTTTTTTTTATATCAATCATACGAACTTCTGAGATTTTCATGAAATCAACAATTGAATTCTCTATACAAATATAATTAGTATTCATTGAAATATACTAACAATAATCAATAGATATGTTGGACATGTAAAATAATCTTTTATTTATGTTTATGCTTCTGACCGCCTTTTTTGAAAGAGGAATACTGGCGAACGATTGACTCGTCGCTTTGAAAAATTGTAGATATATTTACAAAAATCTTCGCTCGTCTCAGAAAAATCTTAACTTTTTATACTGACATTAAAACATTAGTAGAAGTAATAACCATTACTACGACCTAGTTTTGCAATTATTTACAATATCAAGCAGTTCTCTACGCTTATCTTTCGTAACACCCAGTCGATTAAAAAAAAAACATAAATATTAATAATACTAAAGTTATCATATTTTTTGTCGGTATATTTTGTACAATATCATAGTTCAACCGTTAGAAATATTAAAAAATTATATTATACAGAAGAAAATCGATTTCTTAGCAAAAGTCTGCAAAGCACTTTTAATAAAATAAGCCAATTGATTTGTACGTACATTTTTCGCGACTCTTTATTAAACACTTGCAGCGCATATCTCATGTTTAATTAACTGATTGTTGCTAGCCAGAAAGGCATGAAACAGTATATCATCCTATAGCTATAACTGAGGTAGTTTACTAACAGATAATAAGCGCATATTTAAATTAATTAATAGAATATAATGCAAAAATTACATCAAATAGTATAAAATATATTACATAATTAACAACAATTTATTTATTTTGAGATTGGATAGTTAATGTGATACGGCAGCCTATGCTGTAATAGACGAATAGTGCATATCTTAGACGTTTTTATATAATGTTTATCGCACTCAACCTCGCGATAAGCTCGTATATGATTGAAGGAAAAATATTTCTTTAGCGTCGCAACGAGAGATACAAAACACATTTGATTTTCAGTTCTTTACACAGTATATCTTGTACTATTATTATTCAGTTAAGAAAAAGTTATTATATTATATACTATATAGTTTTAAGCTCTTTCTAAGAATAACGTTCAATTACAAATTCAAAACAAGCTGAAATAGACACTGATATATAAAAATAGTGATATTATGTATATAATTATAAAAGGATTTATAAATAATGATTTTGCAGATTTTTTTATAAAAAATATATTTATTCAAATATGTTAATCTTATCTCGATTAATACTATTGATGATATAAAATTATTTATTGTTTACTTTTATTCTTCTCAAGGTTATGCACAAAAATAAGGTTCGCCATTGGGTGCTTCGTTATTTTGATGCATCGTAGATATTTACAAAGATCTTCTCCCGCTGTAGAAAAAAAATAGAAATTTGGGTTTCAACACTGATATTAATAGCTTATAACATAATTTACCGCAAAAATTTTAAATATGATTACCTTGAATATGACAATTATTTGCAAGATGCAACAGCTCTTCGCGCTTATCTTCTGTAACATCTAGACCTTCAGAAAAAGAATTTTTTACGTTAAAATAAAGAAATAAAATGTAAATCAATTATCAGAACTGTTATTATCAGATTTTGTTCATACCAATTCTATTAAGTGCGCTAGTAACAAGATCATGAAGAGACGCTTTAATAGGTTTTTCATTTACAAATATACAAGCTAAAGCGCAAGCCAACTTGTCTTCAACTTCAGGTGTTAAAATATCGGACTTCGATTTTTCTATTTCATCGAAATATTGCTCTAACTCTGTTAAATAATAATAATGTACGGTTTGACTTTTATATTTATGTATATTAATTGTAAAATAATTATACGTAAAACTATTTTAACTCACGAAGCTGTAATCCTTGCGGCTTTAAACATAGAGTTTCGACTGAAACTGAAATATCCCCAGCATCGTCCTATTTCAATGAATAAAATTTTTTAATAGATTTATTGAAATAAATTAATATTTGAGAACCTCACTAGCTTAAAACATAAGAGAACGACAATTCGTTTGAAACTCGACAACGAGTTTCAAGATCTTAACAGTATTTGGAACAGTTTATGGCTTTAGCATAAAAAAAATGTTAATTCTCGAGAGGTTAATGATATAGATTAATTGTTATAAAATCTATTGTATAATAAGGAAAACCAGATCTTACCGCGAACGTTCCAACGATGAATAATGCGAAGAAAAACAATAATTTATACATTTTGAGATTTACTAGTTAATTATAATCCAACCGTCTTAAGATACTTCACTGCAGTTTATTCTGTAATTGACGAATAGAGAAAATCTCACAAGTCTTTATATAGTAATCGAGAATAATCTCTAGATGACTGAGAGAATGCAAAAATATGTAACAAGTGCGATTAACTTATGATCAACGCAATAATATTTTTAGCGTTGTACTGAAAGATACAAAACACATTTTATCTGCAGTTTTTCAGATGGTAAAACA
>JAWWEQ010048925.1:0-14717 GCA_035583055.1 Torymus tubicola
ACGAGCTCATCCTCACAAGGTCAAGAAATGACATCAATGCTATCATACAGACAGCAGGAGCAGAAAATACTTATGAAGCATTTAAAATTGAGCTCATGAAGATAGAGTGGTTGATACCATACGTATTTCTCTCCGATAAGCGTAAGATACCTCTCTTCAAGTATTCCGCGAATACCAATTCTCTACCCGAACGCGACAAGTATAAAAGATTAAAGTAGTCATAATGTTTATCTATTACATGCTTTGGGGAGGGGGTATAAATTATGTATTAAATATTAAGTATGCGCTACGCTAGCTCATCGAGCTATTCCAGGAATCCCGTGAGGTTTCTGGCGCAGTAGGGTTCGTTGAATTTCACGCTCGACTCGAAAATGCTATGAGAGTTGTGGCTCACAGCTACAACTCGCTGAGAGTTCTGGCTCAGTTAAGGCAACAGGCTTCGTAGAATTCTACGCTCGACTCGAAAATGCTATAAGAGTTCTGGCGCACTGCGCTAGTTCTCTCCGAGAGTTCTAGCGCAGTGCGCCAGAACTCTCATAGCTTATCTACTAATGGTATTATATTTTACTTAGTTATTGCATACGAGAATGTTCCCAGCTCCTAAATTATTTCTGCTTCCATATTATATTCAAATAATTTTGTAATTTTAAGCCTTGAACCGTTGTACAAACTGTCATTTATACTTAAATTTCGAATTATCATAAAAATTGCATTAATTTTTAATTCTAATTTGTGAGGCGGTAATCCTTCTCTAATATTGTTTAATGTTTCTATTGGAAAGTTAAGATACATATTATCATCTGTTTGGCCTACGCCTTTATACGTTGCATTGTCTATACTGAAATCTGTTTTCGTTTCACCTTTTAACAATGTTAAAATTTTTTTTATTTGTAAATAATATATCTGCATTATGAGGATCTAAGATAACAGGATCATTAGAATTTTTTTTATAAATATCTTCATAAATTTCGAAAGAAACATCTTTTATTTTCCAATTATCAAGAATTATGAATGGATTAATTTCTTCTTGACAAATTTTTAATAAAAATTTTGAAAATTTATTATTTTGAGTTTCTTTGCGAAGGGACGTGGAGAGACACGGAGGGTATAGGTCGAAAAACGGCTTATAAGTATATATTATAGTAAGATATATATGTGTACCTAGGTGAGATCAGTGCACGAGTGATTTACAGCCAACACCAAAAACGGAGAGATCAAAACGCAAAATGTGGTTATATAAATATCTCTATGTAATTTTCCTTATTATTTATTGATAATAATAATAGTAGTTATTAAAATGATTAAATTATATTCTGATATAAAATTTTGATTCTGATATTTTTCATTCTGAATATTTTTAGATTTCTTTTAGTAGTATAATTTCATTAAACTTTGTATTTGTCGAATAAATTTGCGTAAGTGATTCGTGAATTATTGTCACGTAGAATCGAGAGACGAGACAGACCTCACCGACCTCCAGGAGCGCGATGACAGCGCGAGCTCTAAAAGCGCAAGTCCTGAGCTGTTTCGCGAACGAGGCGCAGGAAGAGCAACTTACAGATAAGTTCCGTTCTCTTCCCGTAGTGTCGGATCTGGCAGGAGGCGACGGTTCCCGGCCCGTATGTAACGGTGAGGCTTCTTCATGCCTCCGGTCGCCGTCGGACTCTTATTAGCAACCTTCGTCGTGAGCTGCTTACGCGGGGCCTTGCCTATAAGCTCGATTGTCTTACTTTGTTCTCGGCCAGCCGCTCATTGGCGAGCGACGAATAGGCCACGTCGAGGGAAATTCATTGTGGCATTTCCCGCATTGATCCTCCTTCAAGCACGAACAGTTTAAGTTTTCTTCTTTTTGAGTACAACGGCGACCGGAGGCATGAAGAAGCCTCACCGCTACCTACGGGCCGGGAACTGTCTCTACCAGATCCGACACTACCAGAAGAGAACGGAATTTATTTGTAAGTTGCTCTTCCGGCGCCTCGTTCGCGAAACAGCTCAGGACTGCAAGACCGACTTGCGCTGTTAGAGCTCGCGCTGTCATCGCGTTCCTGGAGGTCAGTGAGGTCTATCTCGTTTCTCGATTCTACGTGACAATAATTCACGAATCACTTACGCAAAAGTCTCGGTTTTTTCGCTAATCTTTCGCGCGATTATACGGAAAATCGAGGCCAAAAATCGAAAGTACTGACTCGTGAGCAAGATTTTAAACAATTATTCGAAAATTTATTCGACGAATACTTTTTTCGAATAAACGATTATTCGAAAATTTATTCGTCGAATATTTTTCAAAACAACTCTAAAGGGCTATTTGATTCACGAAATGACTTTATAACACAAAATTTTCTCATTATATTTAATATTTTCGAAAATAAAATTTTTATTCGAATAAAATTTTGCAGACGAATAATGCCCATCTCTGCTATGTATTATCTTAGTTTTTTTAAATTATGGATTCAATTGTAATGTTTATTCAACTAAATATTTAGCGGTGTGTGCACAGCAGACTTGACACTGTGAAAAAACTTCCTTATATATAGATATACTATGTTTACATTTGTGTTTCAAAATAGAGGCAATGTACATATATCTATATACATGGAAGTTTTCTAACAGTGTGACTATTATATGAAATATAAAAGAAAAGTGAATATTCTTTAAGAAGATGTTTCAGTTACACGATGCGGCTGTGTAAGTGCATCGGTCTCATGGTTTTTCAGTAGAACCCTGAGAATGCTGTACATACATGAATACAAGCTATTCATGTTTCTATCATGTGATTGAGTTCTCTTCTTCAATCTTCTATGGGTATGTCTCTGAAGTCAATCAAGCCTGATGACAGCTGCTGCAGTCTGTGCCGCTAATGAGTAGATTTCCAATGTAGTAATATTTAGTTTGTTACTTCAACCATATACTATTTTTCCAGTTGAATGGACCATAAAGCTATAGATTGCAGATGTGACTAGCTTCAAGTGCATTTGCAGTGCATTTATGTAGTATATTTATGTGTTATAGCAGATATTGTTTCAACTTTTATTTCTTATTCATTTACACTGCAAGCAATAATAAATTCAAAATTAACGAATCCTTTTCTCGATTTTGCAGCTAACATAAAGTATATGAGAGAGAGGAGGAGAGAGATAGATTTACCAGGACTAAGGAGGTGCAACAGGAACCGTCAAGAGGCTAACATTACTGGATAGATCAGCATTTAACTTTAAATACTAATGCATGAGAGTACAGGAAGTGATTGTACAAAAAATATTTAATAGAAAAACATTTTGTTTAATTAGATCTACAATTTTTATATTTAACGCTTTTGTATAAAATCAAGTCCTATCGAGTTGTAGCCAAAAAGCGACGTTTTTCTGACGTATTTATATGTTTTTGACCGTTTTTGGCGGCTAACTTGTTAGTTTTAAAGCTGTGATCTCATAATTTGTAATCTTAGACAAGAAAGTTATGAAATCAATCAACAAATTGTCGAGTATTTAAAAATCAATAAAATTTTCGATGATTTTCTGCTAAATACGCATACTTGCCGTTATTTTGTAATTTTTAGGTGGACAATCAAAATTTTTATTCAATTTTTTTAGTAATTTTCACTATTAAAATTTATAATTTTTTTTTTTTTTATACTTGTGGAATCCTTAAAACTCTCGTGACAATATTTGTTTAAAATAATATTTTTAATTTCCAAGGGAAATTTTTTTTTAATTTTCTTTTATCGCGTCCGATAAATATGCGTATTTAGCAGAAAATCAGCGAAAATTTTACTGATTTTTAAATACTCGACAATTTGTTGATTGATTTCATAACAGTCTTGTCTTTAATAAATGTTTAAAACTAAAAGAGAGACAGCGGAAGAGAGAGAAACGGATATACTTACTGGCCAATATTTTTATATTTTTTAAAAGTAATTTTATTGAGATTTCACGAGTTTTTAAGAGTTCAAGATTATATATAGATAGTGATATAAGATGCGTATATGCACACGTCACTTAGTTGTATATACGCGCATCATGAGTGACCATCTATACATAGCTCTACCAAAAAATATCAGCTGATTTATCAGCATAATAAATAACCCTTTTTGCACCTACTGCAAATAAGATGCGTACATGGTATATATGTACACCTGAAGCAAAGCATATACGTAGTAGAATATACAGAAGTATACACGCCTGCTCAACTCTGTTGATTTCTCCTAATTGCATTTTTATTTCTCCTCTCAATATAAATTCATCACATCAAAGTCGGAAACAACTAACCGCTATATGTCCTCACGCTCGCGCGCGCAACGTCGTGCACTTAAACTGTCGTGTTATAACGGGCTACTAGCCAAGCAGACCTGGGTAGCAGGGTTATTCTGGAAAGGCTAGGATAAAATACCAGTGTTATGAATATTTGATTATTAATCACACAAAATATATTTTTCGACAAGGGTAATACAAGGAGGTGGTTATGTTTAGGGTCGCTAAAGAAAAACTTTACAATTAACAATAGACTTTGACATTTACTGTAATGTATGAAAAATAATTAAATATATATGAAATTAATATACAACAAAAAAAAAACATATGTTGAGCGCCAGCTGGGTCACTCCCAACAATCTAGCTAAGTCTAACAAAATTTAAGAATATGCGATATAACACTTGGGCGTGGTAGAGCGGGGTAAGGGACGCAAATTCAAGCGCGAGATCGCGGGCGCTTTCACGACAAAACTAGGTTTCGATAATGGTTTCGAGGGAGTCCACGTTTTGATAAGATATACAAGCATGTTTCGGTAATATAAGAGCACATTTCGATAATATAAAATCACGTTTCGACAAATTATCTAAGCTCCAGGTGCGAGAGAGATTCCGACGCGTCTACAAGAGACCGTAGCCTGGTTAGACTTATCAACCTCTAGCTGGCGAACGAGTCCAAATATTTCAACGGTGGTCACTGGCCCTGTCCACAGCCGATGTTGGTGCTGGAGATGATGGTTAATGGTCCTCATGTCGTCGGCGATGTCTATCAGGATCGAGGATGACACGCGGTAACAAAGAATCTCACAAGATGCTCACGACTACAACGACTCAACTACTTGAGATACGGTACGATTATTTGTGCACCAAAGCTACTGTGCATAGCGGCGGCCTACAATGGAATGGATTGCACAGCCGATTTCGATCATCTTCGGCCGTGACCCATCCTGGAGTGACTGAGCGCGTCGCGACGACAGCTGTAAATCGAATCGAACCAGACGATCTACTAAATCCACGACACTTCCCTCTCTACTTAGCCTACTAGTTTTCAATAATTGGAATATCTTCTCCCGATCATAAGATTTGAAGACTACTTCCAGACGCATTTTCTCCGCTATTATTTCAGACGACTGCTTGTCTTCTGTATTTAAAGCCATTTCGACAACGAGCTAACTAAATTACCTACTAACTTACGAAACTAACTAAATGACTTACTCACTAACGAGAAAAAAAGGACTTAAAAGAAAATATGCGATTTCGAAAGTACATAACTTCCCTTCAAAATCATGAAAAAAGAAAAAGAGGAAAAAAACTACAACAAAAGATATGTAATTTCGAAAGTACTTAACATTCCTTCCAAAGCCACGAAAGAATAAAGAGAAAATCAACTACAAAAAAAGATGTGCGATTTTGAACATACCTAACTTTCCTTCCAAAATTACAAGAAAAAAGAAAATAAAACTACAAAAAAAGATATGCAATTTTGAGAGTACGTAACTTTCCTTCTAAAATCACAATAAAATGAAAGACAACTACAAAAAAAATATGCGATTTTGAAAGAACCTTACTTTCCTTCCAAAATCACGAAAGAGGGAAAAAAATATAAGACGTGCAAGATTCATCCAGTTGAATAACGAAGTCTTAACAACAAATGTCAAACTATCGATCCAACATACATTAATAGAGTGCCCACACTACGATAAGACTAGAAGACTGCATAAGCTAGGATCAGACTTATCTCAATTACTAAATGATATTAACAAGTATAAGAATGTAATAAAATTTATTGATGATATAAGTCTTAGACACCTCATATAATATAACTACAATTATTATACGAATTACTAGTAAATGTAAATAAAAAAAAACTATAATTTATGTATGTAAATATATGTATATATTGTAAATTTATGTAAAGTCGCTAATACCCTCTGGGAGATGCGATTTAAAATAATAAATGAAAAAAGTCTTTGTTACCCTTAGTATCTGCTTTGACTCCGTCGACAATAATCTTACTACAACAAGAGGAAAAAAACTACAATTTACAACTACGAGAGTGACTCAATGTGCACCGCAGGTTATGGTAAAAGAAAATTATCGTCACTAATTTTCCCAAACTACCGACAACTAAACAACAAAGAAAGCAAGTTTGTGCCCAATTTTTTGATTTCAACAAACAATGCACCCAAGGCAGAGATTTGCATGAGAGAGAAAAGAAAAGAAAAATAACGAAAGCAACTAATAGTAAGAAATGAGATGTTACACAAAAAAAGTTAAACAGCTTGCAATCGAAAGCATGAAGATGAAAAGCCAAATAAAATAGCGAGGAGTTTATTGCAAGCCTATCGGGGTATGCGACAAAGTAAATAAAACAGAACGGAAATATCAAGAAAAAACAAGTATTTCCCTCTGTGAGAAGGACTCACCAAACGCA
Source organism: Torymus tubicola (assembly GCA_035583055.1). Classification (NCBI taxonomy): domain Eukaryota; kingdom Metazoa; phylum Arthropoda; class Insecta; order Hymenoptera; family Torymidae; genus Torymus; species Torymus tubicola. The sequence goes on from JAWWEQ010048925.1 coordinate 6,679, forward strand.
ACACTAAACAAAAAATATTTGCATGGCCAAAAAAAAAAAATTAAAATTCAATTCGCAAAAAATTTTCGCAAAAAGTATTTTACTACTTAGAATATTAAAGACGACTATTTTCCCCAAGGTCATCACTTTTCGTTTTCTACTAAAAAAATATTGAATCTTTTATTTTTGGCTACGAGATCTATGTGTTTTTCAAAAATAATACTTAATCAATTATGACTGACGTGAAGCTACAATGATTCGAACATTATTTTAATCTGTTGAATTTAAACATTAAAAAATGTAACATTTAATATACAATAATTGATTAATTATATTATTTTAAAAATTATCAAGTATTATAGAAAAAAACAATAAAGTGAATATAATTTGTAAAAGTATATATTATGTGGTGTCTACTATCACAGAAAACGAAAGCGATGACAATTAAAAAAAAAACATTTTTAATTTCGAAAATTTTATTAAATCAACGGCCTTAAATGCTCGATAAAGGATCCCCACCATTATAATAGTGAAAAAGACATCCTTCCTGGAATTCCAAAAAATTTTGGCAGTTGTTCAGGCGTGCAGAATAATGATCTCTTTTATCAGATCCCCCTCTCTCCTCCCGCCATCTAAAAAACTGATATTTTCATATGTCACGGGGTGGTTTTTAGCCACCAAGTGCGTCTACCTATACGACTTGGTGCTTCGAACCACGGCCTTTCTGTATCCTTTCCTTAGGCCGTAATGTCGTGCAATTGCACACTTAATCTAGTTATCTTCCGTGCAACACGTGAGGTTTGTATCTCGCGCTTTTATTTCTTACCAGTGACGTGAACTCACCTTTAGTCACTGGTTTCGTGTGCCGGCTAGTCAGTTCTTCACGATGCACTATTCTTGTATGCAACGACCGCAGAGGCGGCGGGGAACGGGGAATGTTAGTGATTTTAATATATATATATATATATATATAGAAACAAGTAATTGTTAGGTTTATTAAAGTAACTAATAAAAGTAAATAAAAGTATAAATTAATGTTTAATCACGAAAGCCCTAGCTATAACGGTGCGCCCGCACAAAATTATACTAAGTCAGCTATCTCGGCACAGCTGATTAGTAAACGAAACTAGGTCACGAGCGCGAGGTAATATACACCGCGCGCTCGTTGTGTTAGTGCTCTGCACACACTTACGGGCGAACTATGAGAGAGCGGCCGCACTCGGTGTACGACACACACACACATACGAATGAGCGTGAGAGAGAGAGCAGACTACACAAATAGCGTCGTCTGCGCACTTGCCGGTTACAAATTGCCGGTAAATTGAACTTTGAGAATGACCTTGGCGATGGTGACGAGCAACAGGTCGACTCTCTCTCTCTACGCTCGCTCTTTCCGCACGAGAACGCCTAAGCGATGCCGCGCTCCAGGTACGACGAGCCTGGAGAAACGGTTACGGGTTATTATTACACGGCGCGGTAGAAATGCGTGCACGCTTACCTTTACGTCGATTACAGGCGAATATTCTTATTTCCAACAATAGGCTTCTCAATTCCGCTGGCAGGTAAACAGAGACGAAAATCCGAAGCGAGATGAAGTTTTGTTTCAACGATATAACTAACAGGTGATACAAGCCTGTCGTAATAATCTTCTCACGAAACTCACAATCTAATAAATCCTAATACACTCTGACACAATCTTCTCACAAGAATTAATTCGCGTAACTCTAACAGGAAATATCGCAACGATCAAAGAAAGCACGTCTTTTCGTTATCAACTGATTTTTTACGAATGTTGTCAAAATGGCTGCGTCCATCCGCGGATGTCTGCTAGTCATCATGTCGATGCAGCTCCAATTCTGCATCGACGCGCCATCTCGCGTTCGCGTGACCGAAGCGCCGCGACGACAAACTATCTCCGACGTCGGTACAGCTGGTCGTGACACATAAATAATTTTTTTTAGCTAATAATTGCTTTGGAAAAATCTGAAAAAAATATGAGCATTCTACAGAAAAATAGACATTTTCTCAATTTTTTTCATGGGTTTAGAACTTCAGAAACAGACATAAAAAAAATTAAATTAAATTATGTGACGGGCGCTGATATAAGATGCGAATAATTACTTATACAGCGTAGCGAGACTAGAATCTCGCTCGCTTGTACGTATCGTGACCGACAGCGCGCCGCGCTGGGCGCGAACAAGACGATCAGAGAAAAATACAAAAGCTACGTTATCGAGCAGAGTGACATGTAAGAAGTGAGCGCCCTCATCGTTGCGCGGAGACGAGAAGCGCAAGTGCCGTGTGTGCGGATCGATATAGAGAGAGTGATACAACAGCCGTGGCGCGCCTCCGCCGCTAGAAGTGTGACCGCCACAGGGCCGCCATCAACCACGAGAGAGATAGAGAGAATTAGACGCGGCAACGTCAACTGCGAGCGGGGACACCGAGGATTCACTCCATCCCCGCGGACTCGAAGTGCGTTGCGATTGCGGTGGCTGGCCAACCCCGAGTAAGTCCCGTCTAACTACTTGTTGTAACTGATTATATTGTTGCGTGCATGTTTACCTCGCGGAAAGGTAATCCGGCTTAGCGAGCCGTGTTTTTGCGTAGTTTTAACGAAGCGATAGAGCCGGTGGGCAACAGTGAGTCAGCTCTTATTTGGAAATTTTGAAAGTTTGAATCATTGGGTCTTGACAAGCCTCCGGCAGGTGGCGTGTGTGTGGAGGACAAATTCAAATCTGCGAAGGACACCAAAGATGTGTTAGTAAAATCCCTGAATCCAGTTAGCCTTAAGTCGGGTCGTCATCGAAGCGGACAACGTCGACGTAAATGTTCTGCATGCGAGTGCTGAAGTAGCCAATGCTGGTCCTGAAATCAAGCCCAATCAAAACCTTAATCCGTGCATATACATGACATTCCAGTCGACTACATCGAGATGGATATACCAGGAAGCCTCATTAACCTAAACCTGCCTGATTTTACTTCGGACGACGTCAAAATCATCTCTCTTTAACCGACTTGCAATAAAAAGCATCGATCATGTATAGTTGAAATGAAGTCTGAATATAGTAAATTGTTCGAGCAACAAGACAGAATTTATATTAAGTGGCTTTCTTGTAGGTTTGCCGACCACATATCCGTTCTGCAGTGCTACAATTGCTTTAAATTTGGCCATAAGGCAAACGACTGTGAAACTGAAGTTCGCTGTAGCCTTTGCGGCGCTCATACATTCTCTGCCTGCAAGAACAAAGGCGACGTTCGCTGTCTCAACTGTATCTCGGCCAACAGCAAGAACAAAGGACACGCAGCCAACGACAAATCGAAGTGTCCACTTTTGAGAAGTAAAGTCGGAACCAAGTCTTAAACGTCGCCCACTCTAACGCTCGGTCCATCTACCCGCATCTACTTGACCTACGCATGTAGTCTTGGAGAACAACATCCATATCCTGGGAATCAGCGAGTCATTCCTGAAGCCAGAGACCTCTTCCAATCTAGTCGAGATTCCGGATTTCCAGTTCTTTCGGGTAGATCGCCTCAATAGGGGCAGACGTGGTGTAGCAATTTACGTTCACATCTCTATCCCAAACAAAGAAGTTTGCCGCTCTCGCCAACCCGAGACCTACGCGCTTAGGCCAGAGTTCGTATTTCTTGAACTGAAATTAGGGAATCTCAAAATTCTGTGGCTCAATCTACAGCCCCCCGGGTCAAAAGTCACTCATTCATCATGGGTGACTTTAACATTGAGTGGCATTCTCAATGCTCAACGAGGACGACACTTGCCGAATCACTAGCGTGTTGTCAGCTCGCACCGTTAACGTTTTCGCCTACCCACCATCATGATGATAGCACGCATCACTTTATCGATTACATCTGCGTGTCTGTTTTGTCTAAGGTACTCTCGAACCACCAGTCGCACCAGCCCAGCATCTCAAAGCACGACGTGCTCTTTGCTTCACTCTCATTTACGGTTCCAGAGAACAGCCCCGTTCAAATTACACGTAGTTCCTATAACAACTTCGATCTCAATAATCTGCTGGCCGACCTCTCATCTGTATGATAGTAAGACTTATACTCATCGAGTGATATCGACTTCAAAGCCGAATTCTTCACGAATTCGATTCGAAACGCCTATGACGTCCATGCGCTGTATCTCATATTCACTCCAAAGAAACCTCCGTCGCCTTGGTTGACTTCCAACATCAAGAGGTTGATTTTGGAGGTATTAATGCCTGGCCTGCATTCAAATGCAATCGATGTGATTCCACACGAGCACGTTACAAAGACCTTCGGAACGCTGTACAAACTAAAATCGGAAACGCTAGACATGCATATTATCGTAGCAGGCTGCTTAGTTGCATTAATTCCTCCGACATCTGGAAAATCATCAAAGATATTGGCACTTACAATTCCAAATCGAGAATTACGATGCCTGCTGATCCTGACTCATTTAACTGTCATCTTATTGGGACAGTCGCTTCGTTACCTCTCACACCCTTCTCGCCAAGGAACTCGGCATCACCTGCTTCATCGTTCAACTTTGCACCGGTCAAGCCTACTGATGTCCTTCAGGCTTTAGCATCTTCGCGTTCAAACGCTCTTGACCCTAATGAAATATCTCTTAGGCATCTGAAAGAATGTATCTCTGTTATTTTGGCACCTCTTATCGACATTCACATCGTCACTGTGTACAGGCTTTTTCCCGAAAAAATGGAAACGGACCAATATCCGCCCCATTCCGAAGTGTAAACAGACCGCTGCGCTTTCAGACTTCATACCTATCAGCATCTTGAACGCAGCCGCTAAGCTGCTTCAATCTGTAGCTTTAAAGCAGATCACGAACTTCGTGGATGAGCACAAGATTATCGGCAAGCTTCTATCTTTCAGATCGCCCCCCCCAAGTTCCAGTATTTGACAGGGGCAAACGCTCAGCCCCGCTTATCAAAAACGCCGGCGTACCCGAAGGCAGCCTTCCCGGGCCACTGAATAACTCGTAAGGTTTTAATTTTTGAAGAAAATGTTAAATACAAAAGTTTTATAATTTTTCCTTGACTTTCACATGATGACCTTTAATTTGACCTTGACCACGACCTTGATGGTCATATGAAGGTCAAGGTCATTTTTTCAAATGGATATCCCCATTTTTCGTAATTGATTTGAAAAGGGCGTAAAATTCTACATCCAACTATGATCTTTGCTATGACCGTGACCTTGGTGGTTATGTCAAGGTCAAGCTAATTTTTCGAATTAAAACCCTGATTTTTTGTGTAAAATTTTCCGCACTTTTCAAATCCATGACGAAAAATGGGGTTAAAAAAAATGACGATGACCTTGATATTACCAGCAAGGTCATGGTCAAAGTCAAATCCAAGGTCACCATCTGAAAGCCAGGGTAAAATTATAAAACTTTTGTATTTAACATTTTCTCCTAAAATTAAAACCTTACAAGTTATTCAGGGATTCCCACATTTTTGGACCAACCGGTATATTTTTTCGCGTAAAATACGATGGTGCTATCCGTTTTATCGTAACTGCCTTTGTAAGGCGGCAGAGGCCAAAAATAGCTGAAAATAGCTATAAAAAAGCAGTTTTCTATATTTTTAGGCATGGTCCACCACTCCAAAAAATCTAATAAAATCCAAGCTCATACAGTGCACAAATATTTACCTTACCACTGAATTTCACGACTGAACCGAAATATGGCTCAATTATTCCGACGCGAGTACAGGAGACCATCCACGATGGAGTGGCCGAGCGCCTTGCGAGGGCCGATCGCAACTTCTCGGTCTCTGCTCCCGAGCGCCCTCAGTCGTTCTCTTTCATGCACTGAGTTCTCTTTCTCTCTCTCTCTCTCTCATTGTATGCATGTGACTGCAGTGCGCACGCTGTTGTTTACATGCGCGCCAGCGCCGCACTATAATTTATTTTTAAAAAAAAATGGTCAAAATTAAGCAGTACCTCGCCCAGTTAAGATGAAGCGACGTTTCACACGGAATTTTAAAGATCAAGTGATGACTTATCATAGAAAAATATTGAAAAAACCCTAAAAAATCTGCGGCCCCGTGTAAAATTGCGCTAAAAAGGGAGTTATTCAAAATTTTTTCACTTTTTGCATATTTTCGGTACTAAAAATTAACTCAGCCATTACAATCGAAAATATATAAATTATGGTGTGGGTGTGGGTGTGGGTGTGGGTGTGGGTGTATCAAGGTGAATTGGTGTGTATTACTTATGATGCTGTCTTCTCCAGGGATTTTCAGCAGGAACGGGCAAGAATGTAGTACTGGGAGCTCGCAGTGCTCCTCAACAAGAGTGCTATCTTGATTAGGTATTCATCCATGTAAGTTTTATTAGAAAAAGGTTGGTTCATGGGTTGCTTGGGCCCTTTTCGACCAAGCACTTATTCCCTCCAGAGAGTAGCTTTCAGCAGCCGATCCTGTTAGTTGCACTTATTTATAAATTTTAGCGACGAATCCGGATCGAAACGTGTGAAATTATCTATCTTTTCTACGCTAGTCATGAGATTGAAAGACAGACGCGTTATTTTCAGGTGTCCCCTTTTGTAATACGATGCGACCACTTTTGATGCATGATATATCAAGTTTATATAATGTTCAGCTCCAAGAAATAAAGTCAAAATTTTAGGTTTACGTAGCAGTCAGCTTCAAGTGAGCACATAAAAATTTCAATTGTACCGAACTCTCAACTCCGAGCCGCCACATTATAATTATAAGTTTGCCAGATAGTAATTATCTACATATTTTTTTTTAATTTATTGTTTATAATGAAAGGAATAGGCTTTTTTGTAATAATATCACTTAGCATATTTATCTACCTCATGAATGGCGCAAAAAAGATACACGGAGAAATATTAGTATAAAAATTATATTAAATTCTTGAAAAATTACCATTCTGTCTAGGGAACGCAGCCACAGACTGTAATAAATAAGCTATTTACTTTTTAAGTCAATAAAAATTATAAAACAAAAGTGAAAAATTACTATTCTAGTATGGTGAAACTTGTAATTCATAAATTTTATTGCAGGAACTATAGTAAATTATCTTATTCGCGTAAGAATTTTTCCTATAAAGATAGGAGACTTTACAAGGCCGGATAGTAATTTTCACAGGCAGTATGTATAGCATACATGATGCACGCATCACGTGTGCGCGACATAACCTGCAACGGCCTCTTAAAATGACCAACAACAAACATAGATTGAACGAAATGCGCAACTTAAGGCAGGCTAGTTGACTTATAAATAATTGTACTAATTGTTTAAACCAAATCAGTAAATTTTGGTAGAGAAGACTGACAGTGAAGTTGTCGGTAAGTATAATTTATTGATATTACTGGCCGCACTGTCCATAAATTTTTGAGGAAAGTGGTAAAATAAACAACACTCAAGTGTGTAATTTTTTCGACGTTTCGATCACTTCGCTATGATCCTCATCAGAGCTAAAGGTTATTAAATAAATTCAGTAAAAATTTTTAACAAAATACATACAAGATATTTTTTTAACAAGATAAACACTTACGCAATAAAAAGTTCAACAAAAACCATTTTGAAGAGTTTCAAATACCTTTGTATATGCCGCATGACTTGCTGCCAGTCAAGTGAAATTGTAAGCTGTCATATATTATATAGTGGAAAATTGGAAAAGTATTACTGAGAGTTCCAAGCGTCGATACCGTGCATATGTATATGAACAGAGTATAGTTTTGTGGAAAGAGGGAGAGACTGGTAGCAGAGTGCGTTGCTAGGCCGAAGGTGTTACTATGAGTTCCTTCGCACATCTTCTGGATAAAATTGATGATGTAGTATTGTTGTGTAAGGAATTTTTCATTAAATATAAAAGATCTGTATTCATTTTTTAAGTTGAATGTGTCAGTCTGGACGTTGATACTGGTTTTTTGTGCTGTGATGTGTAACATTTCAGATAATAATCTTTTACTTAAGGGGGTCTTACACCTATAGATTTCGAAAAAAATCAATATTTTTTTTTATTTGATTTTTCGATTCTATATATTATTCTAAACTTGTAAAAAAAGTTTGAATGAC
>JAWWEQ010048926.1:0-14709 GCA_035583055.1 Torymus tubicola
GGAAAAATTAAAGTTTCTTACTACCGAGACAGAGATAAGGAATATCGTGATTATTTCGCTTACGATGAAGAATTTTCTTTAGTGTACTGCAAAGATATAGTTGGGTTGATGAATCGCTTTAAACATCGATGTTACAAAACCAATGAGTGGAGATTGTTCATGGATTCGTCGAAGAGAAGTTTAAAAGCTATTCTATTACACAATACAAATGTTTATGCAGCCATTGCCATAGGATATTTGGTAATATTGAATGGAAAGTACTGTAACATGGAAGTAATATTAAACTGAATAAAATACAATGATCATAAATGGCGAATATGTGGGGATCTTAAAATCATAACAATGCTTTTAGTGCAGCAATAAGGATTCATAAAATATCCTTGCTATTTATGTGAATGGGATAGTAGGGGTAGAAAGAATCATTACATAAAGAGTCTCTGGACCCTAAGAAAAACGTTCGGACCGGGTTCTAAGAATATAAAAGAAAAGCCACTTGTTGATCCTTCAAAAATTCTAATACCACCTCTGCACATTAAATTAGGACTTATGAAACAATGGGTAAAATCTTTAGATAAAGATTGTAACTGCCTTAAGTATCTGCGAAATAAGTTTTCCAAATTAAGTGATGCTAAAGTAAATGAAGGAATTTTTGATGACCCTGAGATAGGTACGATGATAAATGATGAAAGTTTTGTTACGAAAATAAATCATACAGAGAAAGAAGTACGGTTATGTGTCAAGGAGGTAATGAAAAATTTTCTTGGAAATCATAAGAGCCAAGATTACCAAAAAATAGTATTAAATTTAGTAAATAGTTACAAAAATCAAGGCTGCTTAATGAATTTAAAATTACACTTTTTATATTCCCATATAGATGAGTTTCCAGAAAACCTAGGTGATTACAGCGATGAGCAGGGAGAGAGATTTCACCAAGATATCAAGGAAATGGAGCGTAGGTACCAAGGAAGATGGGACATAAATATGTTAGCAGATTACTGTTGGTCGTTGAAACGAGATCTACCATCAACATCGAAAAAGCGGAAGCGTAATCCACTTCGTAGATCATTTGACAATAAAATAGTTCGATACCATAAAAAAGAGTAATGGGCTTGAAATTTTTATGGGTATTTTATTGAATTGCATATACTTCGAACAAATTTGAATGTACATAACTAAGGGTTTAAGCGTTTAGTGTTTGGCGTTTAAAGGTTTAGGGTTTAGGGTTTAAGGGCTTAGAGTTTAGAATTTAATGCATTTTTTTTACGTTTCCGGCCACTGAGCCATGGGGTCAAACGGACCACGGATTCGGATTCAGCGACCCCAAAAACATATGTATGTACTGTTAAACCTTGGTTGCCGCTAATTTTGTACATTTGATCTTGACCTTGAGGTGATGGGGTCAAATGTACCACGGATTCAGATTCAGTGACCCCAAAAACATATAACTACCATGGTCGAATTTTTGGGACTTTCAATTTTCTTTTTGTGAGGCTGTGTAATTCAATAAATTTTAGACAATAAAATGGTGAGATTTTGTTAGTAAGAGATTCGTCACTCAAACGTCCGTACAGATAGGGTTCCCGACAAAGACTGACTGATCGTTATATTTTAAGATGAGCGTACAAAGCTATAACATACAGGGTGTCAATTCAGTCCTGGGATGGCTGAATATTTTCTAATGTACTTCATTTCTGAAAACGATCAAGGTCATTCCTTTAGTAACTTTGAACAAGGAATCCGATGGTGACCTTGTATTTGATCTTGAAGCTCACCACAGGATTCCTTGTTCAAAGTTACTAAAGGAATGACCTTGACCGTTTTCAGAAATGAAGTACTTTAGAAAATATGCAGCCGTCCCGGGACTTAATTGACACCCTGTATAATTAACGCACTAAGTGAAACTAAGTAGACAATATTTTTGCTGTACTAATGTAAACCAAATAATATTTTACTCGTGTAGTTCGCATGTTAATGATGTTCTTTATTATAACATTTCATATTATTACATTATCATTCAGACTAATTATGCTGATCGTGAAACATACCACAATAGTACTTTCCTTACTTGCGCAGACTATTAGATTATTCTCGTTTCAAATATCTCGTTACATACTCTCTAAATTATAATGTATAAATTTTTATAGTCCACCTTGCTCGTTGATATACTGAGCAAGAGCATATACTGTAAAGCGCGCTAAGACAGGTATAGATGCCGCCAGGGCGAAGGCTGCGTGCCAAAATAAAAGGACACAAACGTTGCAGTACGCTTGAACTGGCAGGACGTGCCGATGAAAAAGTTCACGACGAGAGGGCATTGGTGTCGTGGCTTATGAGCCGTTCAAGTCGCGAGTGCGAGAAATAACTGTATTCGAGTTAAGTTCGTCTTATTTTTATATTAACAAATGTTTATTTAATTATGTTATACCTAGTAGTGAATAATTCTTCTGAGCCACATCCTGATCCCAGGGAAAAACTCCCGTAAACTTGCGCGACCGGCGAGAGCTCGCCAAGTTTATAACAAAATATAGGAAATCCAAAAACCATTACTACAATACCGAAATTATGCCACAAGATAAAGCATCGTGTTAACCGTATATGGTGGGCAACGATGACGCAAATAAATATAAGTTATTTAATAGCCACCCTAATAAATATTAAAAAAACTCTTACTCACCACATATTTATAACAATCTTTATTCATAACCTTCCTATTTATACAAGTTACTATAGTGTCACTTATATCCCGCAGAATTAATTATGTTACAAGCAAAAAATAAATTTTATATACTCTTTTATATGTTTCATCATTGTAATATAAACTCATTTACTCACAATCACTCTCGACTCGATACAATCCGAGGCTATTCCATTTGTATTTATTACGAGAAAACGTAAAGTTAAAATTGAATAAAAAGCGTTTGTAAAAACATAATGAATAAATTGGTAAAAAAAATAACGTTTTTAACTTTATATATTTACCAGAGAATGACGTTTGCTTCATTCGCTAAAAGCAAGTTCATATTACATATCGAATTATGTACTTACGTATATGTAAATAAACGTATGGTGTGTGTATGTATATACACACACGCGCGTGCATGCGAGTAGATAGTAAAAGATAGAAATGTGGTATTCCTGCGCGTAAGCCCCAAAACTCATTACCGATTAATTTGAAGAAAATAGAAAGATAAATTGCCCTATCATAGAGGTTGTTGACTATTCCAAAGGAAATAATTCACTGGAACCAGCCAGCAAATTGCGTCCTGAGTTCAAGTTCGTACACGTGTCGGACATTCACTTGAGGTTTGTACCGAATGCAAGCCGATGACACATGATTGTATTGAATTGCCATATTTACTTACATTATTCCATTAAGCTCATAAGATTCGTTCGTACATTATTTCAGTTATATGTTTTAGCTTCTTACTAATGAAATTAACAAATGAACATTTATTTTAAAATTTATATCTAATAAAACACTAAATAATGTCATGACAATAACATTGTATAAAGACAATCATTACATTTCTAAGGAAACGAAATATAGCGAAACATAAATATGCTATTCTATACATAAACATTTTGAACGCATGTAAGCGTAAAATGATATTTTTCTATTACGATTAATATACATGACATAAAATGTTAAAAAATACAGCGTTACCCATGGTCGACACGCTAACTACACTTTATAACTAACAAATCTTTTCTCTCCACTTCTATATACTATACCGGAGCAATTTTACTTTCACAGAACAATGACTCTCAATTCCCGATATATCGCCTCTCAAGCTCTCAATACCATCGATAAATATCGCACTCGAAGAAGGCTTCGCACAATTTCCTTATTTACCTTCTAACTCTCGTGGCAATTCTTCTTAAAAAACAGCAACAAGGAAAGCCCGAAATGACAAACTCATTTTCCTGCTCACGCTCTCTTAACTCACCATCAGCGTCACGTGTAAAGTGCCGATAACACCACCGTACGCGAATGTGACGCAAGCACAAAGTCGCCGAAAAAGCTTCAATCGATTTCCAATCGTCCAAAGACTAGAGTAGAGGGACTCACTCGTTCGCTTCTTCTAAAGAAGATCGTCGATTAGATTATAGATATCTCCACGGGCGATTAGCGAGCGAGTTATACCGCCCTGACCGAGGCCATCACATTATCGCAGCACGCCGAAAAAGGAAAAGAATATGTGTGTGTGTGCTTTGCGAACGAGCGCCTTTCTTTATTTTTTTCTTCTTTTTTTCATTATTTAGGTTACGCGGGTTGGGCGTGTATATGTGGTTTGTGTACATACTTATAGGTATATGATGTGTTTATGGAGTAGGAAGGTGGGGTCCGTGTATGTGTTTGTGACTATTTGACCCATGGGAGGGACCCGGTGAAATTGGGAGAAACACAGTGCCACCAGGGTGTGAGAAAGCAACGGTAATTTCGTAAGTAGGTACAAAAGAGAAGCATGAGCGCGTGGCTGCCTGACTAATCCCGGCATACATCTACTAATTGTATACCTATTATGTGTATCAGCTATTCAGCATTCAACATTATATATTACTACAAGTGTATTACAGTGATGAAAACATGCAATACTCCAACTCAGGGTAAAAATAGAGATTGTTTTACGAAAATCATTGTAAAATATTGTTATATTTTTTAAACAAATCATTGGAAACGTACACCAAGAACTACAAAAAATATTGTTCATTACGAAAAGACATCTAGAGGAAAAAATTAATCGTCATCCCGGTAATAACTATAAGTGAACTCTTTCTAAACAATTATTCGAAGACAAGTACCTTAACCGGACCGTCTTTCGTAAAGATTATTATCGAAGCCATCCTTGGAGTCAGCGATTAAAAGCAGCGCACGAAGGTTTTATTTCTGAAACAGTATAACACACGTCATATGATTATTGCAAATCGTATATAAAAAAAACAAGAAAAAAAGTCACAAAATGGTGAAAAAAACTATAGTAACCTTGGTAGAAATTAACCCAACCAAAATGGCTTGTCTACTAATGGTTGACCAATTTTTTGGGACAACGAATAGCAAAAATATTGACCAACGAGTAGCTAACGGTGAGTGAACTATCGATAAACAAACATTTAATAGCTAATGAAGTAAAAACAGTAAAAAAAAGAAGAGATAATCAAGAACGATTAAGTAATAAAAAGTCATAAAAAATGAGGTAATGGAATAATAAAAATATTGTAGCATCATACGCGGGTTGTCGTTACTTAAATTTGCTGCGAGTGAGAATAAACGCACATATATAGGTATACGCCTGATTGCTCAGATTTACATTATATGGAATCGCATTGTTTCACTTCACTGTAACGCGTATACTTACATTAGTGAACGGACTATTAAACATGGGTATTTCAAAAGGGAGCATAATGCAAGAGGTAGTGTTTCATCGCGTTAAATTTTCGTGTTTTTTTGTGATTTTGAACATGAATCAAAATAAATAACGCTCTAAAAAATATAGGCGTAAAAGAAATTTATTGATGTTTAAAACTATATTACTGTAGATAACCTTATTTTCACTAAGCATTCAGAAAGATGTATAAATTAACTTCCAATTAAAATACAAGTTTACAAATATAAATCTACTTCCGTTAAGTAAAGTTCTATTTGTATAAGATTTCTTAAAACATTTTATAAATAATACACCTTTCAATATTTTTATTTAAATTATAAATTATGTAAATTATCTTATTTGTGATTTTTATTATTAACTATTCGTTGACTAACGGCAAGCATCATTCGGTGGCGATATAAGCGGTATTTATTACCAACTATTGGTTAAACGGTTGGCCGAATCTGTATGATTTGGTAAACGAACGGCGAACGGATGGTTGCCATTTCTACTAGGGACAACACAGAAATAATATACAAGCTGCCTGTCATCCCAAACAAAAATATTGTTAAATGCTCAGTTTACTATCTGACCTGAGAAAATTGAGAAAAAATATTGCCAATTGATATAATAAAATATATAAAAATATGAAAATCAATGATTCGAGAACATAGAAAAATGCAGTTTCTTTTTTTAATAATTCAACCGATCGAAATACAAATTTTGATTTTCGACAAAACATTGTACTTATAACTCTTCCGAAAAATATCAAATAATTTATCAGCTAAAATATCACCTGATTTGTCAAGCCAAAATGTCACGTGATATTCTCCTCCAGATGCTGTAGAATACTTAGGAAAATTAAAAATCAGCTTTTTCAATACTGGAAATTACTTAATAGGCTGTTTTACCTCCCCCCGCCCTCCCCGATGAACTCAAAAATTTAAGTTTCGTAGCAGTTCAACAATTTTTTTAAATTTTACAAATTGTGAAAAAATTACCTAAATAGATCTCACCAGACTAAACACCTTATTTGTAAGCTGGTTTCTTACCTGATATCTCATGTTCAAAAATTTTAAAAATTGAATACTTATTTAAAATTCTTAGAAACTTCCATTTTCGAGAGTATTGAGAAAGCTGTTTTTTCTTTTACGAAAACTTTCTATATCATCTGATATATGTGATATTTTTTGGTAGGGAACAATGTTTTTACTTGGAACCTCGCAGAGTTACATTCAGAAAAAAAACATCCACACGTGATAATCATCGTCGTCATTTCCCACTCCTCCAATCCAAATAATTGAACAAAACAATAACCATTCCGAAAGTGAAACCGCTAATCATAAAGCTTCGACCCCCGCTTCGTAACCATCGAACCGTTGAACACCCCATACACTTCAGGTATCTTCATACTTATCCTCCCTGTACTATTTACCCGAGCAATTTTCGTCCGCTTCACACGCTAGGCATATAATCCAAGAACGTAGCTGCTGCCGCCGCCGCGTAACTCATTAGCGGAATTCACCGTGTGGTCGCTTTTATCGGTTCGCTAATTATTTACCCCGTATAGAGAGCATGTGAGGCTAATCAATACACCTCCCTTCTGCACTGGTAGACGAATGGGTGGCTTTAATCCGGCTATATAGTGTCCGGCGATGCATTAATTATGGATTTTGATGGATTCGAGGACGTGCTGAGTGATTTTCTTCTGTGGCTAAGGTGCACAGCTACGGTTTTTGGAGACAGATTTTTTTTTAGTGTATTATCAGTTTTGTATGCGTGATTTTAGATTTGCAATTAATTGTAATAAATACCTCATAACACGTTTAATTCATTATTTGGATGACTTTATACACACACACATGCACACGCGCACACACACACACATGCGCAGACACTACGTTATACGAAACTATTGTTCAACGAATTATTTCCAAAATACTCGCCACCTTTCTCATACTTCATATCTTTCCAATAACACTCAATTTGCCTAACATTATTATTTCACTTCATTGTTATTTATTTCCCATTGTATACAAAAATAGTAGAATTATACGATTGTTAAATTAATACGCTGTTGTGTTCGTTATCGATTGATTAATAAATTCATTTAATAGTCCAATCATTCTTTCATTCTATTTGTTCAGCGTATTAAAGCAAGCTCCTTATTATGCCAGCAAATAACAAGTATAAACGTTCTTCTATTATCTTAATAGATTGCGTACGTCACCGACCTGCCTTTCACCTCCGCGTGGTTATTATTGGCCATTGTAACAAAACATCGACCCGAGGCTGAAAAAAAACCTTGCACCATACCTTCACAACAATTATTCTCTCGCATCAACTTTTGGAAATCGTCAGGGCAACAAAAAACCGTTCGTCGAGGTTCCTCTTTGAAAAAAATAACGACGGAAATGTGAAGCTGAAATAAAACCTTTGCAGTTGGTTAAGTCCATTTAAAAGTAATCTGCGATTAGTCATCGGAGATAACTTTTTCCTTTAGGTATCATAACTAATGGGTTGAGAAACTAACCTGCGTATAAAATGATCTGTGTTTCATATTTTGAGTCTTATTCTCTTTTTAAAAAATGATGATAAAAAAGTAAAATCGAAATATTGTTCTACAACTTTAAAAAACGCATGATAAAATATCTAACCTAAAACTGGGTGTACTCTTAAAATTATAACCTCAAAATTTTCATATGTAAAATGATATTATATATTATTAAAATTACAATTGTAACTTACTTATAATTGAAACATATTAAGGCGGTCTTACACCTATAAATTTTGAAAAAACCAATATTTTTTTTATTTGATTTTTCGATTCTATATATTATTTTAAACTTGTAAAAAAAAGTTTGAGTGACATATTTGAAAACTTACCGAAGATATAAACAAAAATGTCAATAAACTTCTATAAGAATGTGCTACCAGTTTCTACCAGTTTGGGTCTCATCACGCAAACGTAAACCACATCGAGAACCAATTTCTTACAATCAATTTTACGGTTACAAAAAAGAAACTTAATATTTTAAAATGTTAATTTAAAATTTATAAAAATAATTTTTTAATTAATTTTTTAACAAAAAGTACTACGAAAAAAGTACATTAAACTAACTGATTTAATGTTTATATATTTTATACATATATACGTAATCTAATCACATGCAAAAATTTTAAATGCGATTCGTGAACTCAAATTGCGCGCTCGTTGGTAAAAAGTGCCATGCGCTTGTGATCGCTGCCTCGCAGCGTCAACTGTCAGTATCGGCTGCTCTGTACGCCGCACGTGTTTTTATTTTGGATGTGCCATGTGTTTGGGGTTAGTTTTATTGACATACACATTCAGCCAAGTTGTACCTTGTGTTCGCCCAAAACTTCAACAAACTGGATATATATTAGATAAGTACAAATTAACCGAATAAATATTACATTTCTATAAAGCATAGATACTTTGAGAAAATTTCTTTTTCAGAGTTCCAGAAATTATTGTTAGATTCAGATTGCTACTGAAAGAGGCTACATTAAATAATTATTCAGAAGGACTAATTATCATGAAATATGATAAAATCATCTGAAAGATTAAGAGCTGTACAAGCTGTATGTACCTCTACTTGCAATAGCTCTTATGTAGTAAATTGCATATTTATAATTTCTTTCTTTACTAACTAACTATTTATTACTTTCTTTTCACAATCAGTCAAGCACTTTTTATAATCAGCATTAAGTGCCTCTTGTAGTGA
The DNA here is from genome assembly GCA_035583055.1 of Torymus tubicola. NCBI lineage: Eukaryota > Metazoa > Arthropoda > Insecta > Hymenoptera > Torymidae > Torymus > Torymus tubicola. The sequence continues at coordinate 9,113 of JAWWEQ010048926.1, forward strand.
TTAAAACTTTTCTTCATATATTCAATACATTAAAGATTTTTTATTCTTCTGCATATGATTTGCTTTCGTAGTATTAGAGTAAATTTTGAATTACTATTTTCCTTTTATGTGTATATTTCTTATGATTTGAATATTTTAATCGCAGCAGCTTATTTTATTGTATCAACTGATTTAAAATAATTATTTTTTACAAGAATTTGTACCTGCTTAACCAGTTTTTCCAAGTTACATTGGTGTATTTACGATGTTTAAATTGTTAATACTGTCTGCACTGTTTGACAGCTTGAGTCCTCACATGCTGATACAGAACAATGATAAGCCACATCTTTTCTTATAAAATTAATAGAAAATCATTTACAATATTAACTAAGAATAAGTATTTATATGTTTCAGGAAGTGGAAAAAGTTGTATAGTCAAGAAGTGATTGTTAATGAAGATATGAGAGATTTCGCTTTCAAGGCACATTTCTCAAGATATGATATTTTGAACTTTGGCGTTACTTTTTTTTATACTACTTGATGGATTTTCATGGAGTAAAGTGTAATTTATTTGTAATCTATCTATTTATAACACGAAGCTCTGGATTTTAAAATGTTTTTGATTAAGTATTTTTTTATGCAAAAACAACGTAAATTATCAAAATTCACAACAAAACAATATAATTATACAAAAAAACATACTTAATCAAAAAATTTTAAAAATCCCGAGCTTCGTGCCATAAGTGGGTGTATTACGAATAATTTACCATTACTACATGCACTTTACCCCATGAAAATCCATCAAGTAGTCTAAAAAAAAAGTTACGCCAAACTTTTTCTAGAAAGGACTATATCTCAGGACTAAAAGGATCAAAGGACCTCTATTTTTATCAAATTGTCCAAAAATAGTTATACTAATAGTACATAATGTTTTTTTAATGGTAATAATATTTTATTTTATTTTTTCAGGTAATTTTGTCTTCAGTGGCCTATAGGTGTAAGACCGCCTTAATTCCAGAATACAGATCTAAAATTTTAGAGCAAAATATGTAACTGTATATGATTAGAATTTTTTGAAAGTTTGAAAAGTTTTGCTTTATCATGAATCTTTGATTTTCATGATTTTTTAACTATAAAACTTGAAACTTAAAGTTAAACTGTTATTAGTATACTGTAAATTATCTTTAATAAATGAATATGCATAGAAATAGTTTAACTATACAAAAGTAATCAATATGTCTAATATTTAATATATTTAGTGTTTCATGTTTATCAATAGGGTTATAGTATTACAAAAATTAAAAAATATGCTATAATCATCAGGCAGCCACTTTTATGGAAAAACAATTAGAAAGGTTATGGTAACAACAGGGCCACAGTAAAGTCGTATTGTTAACTTATTTTTTAGGTGCATATCAAAGATATGCAAAATATATGCACAAACAATATGCATTTTTATGCAACACGTATATACTATATGAAAATTAATAATATATACATTCTATTTTGTGGACCCTTTGAGGATTTTCCTAAGGTTTTCTACAATCGTTTAATATATATCAATATATAATCCTCAAAAATCTGCATGCGTAACTAAAGAAATAATGTCTCTCTTGTGTGGACAAGGCTGAAAAATCCTCAAAGTGCTGCTCGAATGCCTAGCCAGCTTAAGGATTCTCCTCAAAATGCCGAAAAATCCTCAAAGTGTCTCTCGAATGCCCAAAAAAAATCCTCAAAGTGTCGTTAGAAATATATTTATGTAAATATACAAATAGTAATAATCATTATAAAATATAAAAATAATCATACACAAAATATGTAATAGAAAACAATATGCATTACTATGTAGCAATACTACGTCATATCAAAAGAATGGAGAAAAGGGAAGGTGATTCCGATTTTTAAGAAAGGTAGAAAAAAGGAAGAAGGAATCACACTGATGGACACAGAATACAAGACATATGTCGAGATTTTAAGGAAGAGAGTAAAAGAACCAATGGAGGAAGAAGAAAAATGGGAGGAAACACAGGTAGGATTCAGAAAAGGAAGAGGCACAGTGGACGCAATATATACGCAAAGAGTCATATGAGACGAAATCAGCAAAGAGAAGGGGACGGCTTCGGTTTTCCTCGCATATGAAAGCAGCATTTGACAAGCTGAACAGAGAGGACTTATGGAAGCGCATGAAAAAACTAGGAAGAAAGGAGAATCTGAAGGAAGAGATAAAGAGCCTGTATGAAGAAACAAGAGGAGTAAGAGAAATAGGTAGCAGAATAATGGGAGAATTCAGGACGGAGAAAGGGGTAATGCAAGGCTGCCCGCGGAGCCTGACTCTGATTAATATGAACTTCGCGGACTTAAAAAAGGAGATGGGAAAGGTGCAGGAACGTGGACTAATGCTCATGAGTAGACAAATTTTTTCGATTGCGTACGCTGATGACATAGTGCTAATAGCAAACGATGAAGTAGGCTCGACGGAAATGATGGGAAGATTTAACAGGTATATAAAAAAGAAAAGGATGGGAGTTGAGAGCAGAGAAGTAAAAAATAATGCAGTGTAGGAGAAATGCAGGTGGAAGGAGAAAGGAGATAAGATTCACGTGGAGTGTAAAAGAAATAGAAGTAGTGAAAGAAGACATGTACTTTGGGTACAGATTGTAAAGTCATAATGGAGACGAGTAAGGAAAAAATAAAAAAAATAAGTCATAAAGGAGGTATGGAAGGAGAAGAGCCTATCGAAGGAATGGAAGGAAGGAATTCTACCAGTGTACAAAAAAGGACAAAAAGTATATAAGGTACTACAGAGGAATTACGCTGATGAATAAAGAATACAAAATTGATGTGGAAATATTAAGAGAAAGACTAGAAAAGGAATGAGAGGAAAAAGGAGGTTTAAGTTACATACAGATGGAATTCAGGAAGGAAAAAGGAACAATGAATGCAATATATTTGTTGAACAAAACAATAGCGGAGAAGATTTTTGCAGACAAGAGAGCGGTTTTTGACAAGATTTGAAGAGAAAATATGGAGAATGATGGGTAGAAGGAGGTAAGTGAAAACTTAAAGAGAAAATCAAGGAAACTTCTTGAACGATAATAACATAATCGGCGATTCCTCGATTGTTTCTCGCTGTAGAATCGGAGAGAGAATGCCAAAAATGATTATCTCAAGGAAATTTCTTGCAGTACTTGAAAAGGGACTCAACCCACATTCCTCTGATTCAATTACTAGAGAGGATGTGAATCACCTCAAATACTTCTCTCCTTTTAAGTTGTAACGACCGTCTCAGCACTCTCCACGACTCTACCCAACTCCAGATTCAAATACCTCACTGTACTTTACCAAGAAAAAAATTACGCAAAAACTCACCATTCCGAGTTGTTTCGGCCTCAAACTACTCTTCCGCTGTTGCTAATGTGTACGTGGCCTCACGTTGGGCGCTATCTGTAACTTTTTTATACAAATAGAGGAATAGCAATTTTACTTTTACAACCCACGATAATTACGTTCCACTACTATTTCTCCGCCTACTTACTTTACTGCTTTGTTGAGGAGTTAGCAACGTAATAGCAATAACCACACCACCGGTTTCACAACTCTAACATAACTACAATACCAACATTGAAGTTTTTAGAAACTGTTCTGATCAAGCTTCATATAAACTAGACACGCACACAAGGACTTGTACACTCGCTAATGCACAGTATACATTATGCAATAACTGAATATTTATTTGTAATTGTTGGGATGGATTGATTCGTAAATGAAAAAAAGTTTTAAATTAAATAAGAAGTTTATTGAGAGTCAGTTAGCGACACATCCGCTTAAGTCTTAGTCTTATCGTAGAGAGAGTCTGTACTGTTACATTACGTTATATTGTCTCGCGAGGCATGCGCAGTTCGTCTGCTCTCGCGTGAGCTCACATGGTTGCACGAAATCGCAGTATACCAAGAGATGACGCGACGAGTACGATTTCGTGATATAATCGAGATTATAATATTTACTCTTTACTACAACAGTAATATCAAATACATTAGATAAAATTTGTTATTACAATTGTGACTATTCAAACTGATTCCACAACACTGTTGGCTCACTTCAATTTCTTGAACTTTTTGAACCGCAGAAAATGGTACCTCGTACCTAAAACAACATGAGCTAGGAAGAAATATGCTTTACACATACACAACTCACTCTTTCGGTATTCTTCTATATTCTATACTATTTGAGGAGCTTTCTTTCTCCTTCGATGCGATCTGGTCGACGGTTAAGCTACATCTCAGGACGTCTTGATTGATGATTTAACTCTAACTCATCTAATCAATCCTAACAGCTTGATTCCAAATTCAACTTTTCGGCAATAGTTAAGGTATGATCTCTGCGAGGATTGGACCTGCCCTTCCCCTCATGCCCATATTCGTTTAATTTTCACGACTTGGGCATCACAAGAATGACAATAGGGCTGATCAGGAGCATGCGTCATCACTCAAATTTATTGTTGTTGAATCTCGCTCTCAAAACTCCATTGTCCCTGCTCTATTTGCTCCTTCATACGCGTAAATTTTAAAAGTCAGCCTCCTTCTCTTTCGCTCTCACATTAGCTTATACGCTGTAATGTTCTTTATGCGCTCTCTCTCTCACACCTATGGTACGTTGTTATTCTCTCGCTTTCTCGAAATCGCATTCTCTTGAGTTCTTGAAGATACAAGAAGAGAGAAGATAGCGGTGAAGGCAGAGATAATGCGATGAAATTTGAGGAGAGGCTGTGAAAAGAGAAAAAAAGCTCATAAGAGAGATTATGTTGAGAAAAAAGAGAGACAGAAGCAATGGAGAAGAGGTAGATAGGAATGAAAGGAAGAATTAAGGACAAAAGAGAATTCTTCAAAAAGATGGGATGGTTGGTGAACCAGATAAATAAGATGGAAATGGAAGAGAGAGAAAAGATTAAAGGTGTTAAACTATGGAAATAAAAAAAGGAAAGAAAGACTGAGAAGAGTGAAGGAGAAAAAGAGCGGGGTGTGGAAGAAGGAGAAAGAGAAAAGAGAACGAGCAGAGAGAAATAAACACGTAGAGTAGAAGTAGCAGAAAAGAGGTTAGATTGGAAGAAAAAGCGAAAACAATGGAAATCAGCGTTATGGAGCTAGTGAAAGAAATCACCAAGAAAATATAGAAGGAGAAAACTGAAATACGAAACGGAAGGAATGGTACGAGGGGAAATAGAAAAGAGATGGACAGCAGAATGGAAGAAGAGAGCCATCGAGAAGAAATGGAGCAGTGAGAAGAGGACTGAGAAGAGAGTAAAAAAGAACGATTTAAGAAGATGCAGAAACTGTATGAAAGCAAAACGGATAAATCGAATTAAGAAGTTACATAGTTAGTTTGTCTTGAAATTTGTGACACGGCAAATTTTATTTCCCTGCGCCGTGCCACTATACTCGCCCTGAGGGCTATTTATCACACTCAGACAACTGTTATTTTTCCACGATCTTTACGTTTAACGCGGCCTATTATTTTATTGAGGGCGCCCGGTCACGTTAATCACCGCTCACACGGCTGCTCCTTGGCACGGCTCTTATCTCCGGCGCGAATTCAGATTTCGAAGGACGACCTGGGGGCGG
>JAWWEQ010048927.1:0-88889 GCA_035583055.1 Torymus tubicola
GGCTATCAAAATTTACTAGAAAATATGGTAAAAATTTGATGTATGTAACTTTAATAGAATAGAAAACAATTTTTATTGTTTTATAGGTTATACTTAAAGTTTAGTGGTCAGTATAGTAATTTGGTGCGCCGTCGGTAAAGCAGAATCCAAAATATGTAGATGAATCGAAAGATTATATGTAAGTGAAGCAGTGGCCGAGTGGTAAAAACGAAATCATGAAAATTATTATATTGTATTGTAATATTTGATAGAGTCTTAGTTTGTCCTACGATTAGTCGAGCACTATAATAAACTTTACTAGATATTTTCTGAAATTTTCATAAGATATTTCTCTCCGTGTAATTATTTAATTACAACTAAAATTCTACCTACACTAACTAAGCAAAATTTTCAAAACTAAATCATTTCTCATTTTCTATTTTTACCTTAAATCACCTAAAAAAAATCCTCTACTACGGTTACAACATTATAAAAATAATACATAACTTCTATGTCAACATCTGTCTACCAGGTCGACGTTCAAACCGGTCAAGCGACCACCTTCGCAGAAATTCTCAATTGCAGCGTTCGCTGTGCTTTATGGTTGCGTAGACGGAACGTCGGTCCAGGTGACATTGTCGCTCTGTCAGTACCCAATCGCCCTGACAGCTATGTGCCTTATCTGGCTACCTACTACGTCGGTGGGATTTTCAATCCGTGGCATTTTAATTACCCTTGCGTTAACACAAGTTGAGTGATGCATTTTTGCGTATATGAAATTTTAATAGCTATAGTGTGTAATAATATACCTGGTGTGCAAATCTTGGGTAACCGTTCGTAATAAAATTTCGGAAAACAATTTTTCATTTTACATTCCAGGCATAGCCCACCACTTTTTCGAGCTCTATCGCCCGAAGGTGATGTTCGCCAGCCGCGAGACGATTTCTTCTCTCTACACCACTGCCAACCTGATCCCGAACCTTCACTGTGAATTCGTTTGTTACGATAACCATCCGGATTTTCTTTCTCTTGACCAAATTTTAGCCGAATCTAATACCGAGATGGTCGCGCGTTTCCAACCAACAAGAATCGATGACCCGAAGAGTCAAATCGCGGCCATAATGTTCTCTTCGGGTACTACGGGAATCGAAAAGGGGGCAGCCCTGTCATACGAGATGGTTACGAACAATAGGATGAAGAGTGTGATAATGAGATGTGGAAGGAAATTACTGGCATACTCGAGCCTGTCGTGGATCACTGGAGCGTATTTCATTACGTCGTGCATTCGGTTCAAGTGCACGAGGTTCATTCACGATGCTTTCGTTCCTGAAGCTACTAGTCAAGTGGTACAGAAATTTAAGGTACATTTTTAAAAGTATACTATCCACTTTAAAATCGTTGTAAAAGATTTAGAATAACAGAAATATACGATTTGTAGTTATCTGTTTGGAAATGATAAATGTTTAAATATTATGTTAAATGTGCCGTTTGTTGATTTAGAAAAAGAAAACTGAATTCGAAATGATAGTTCACTTGTATGAACCGAAAGTAATTTGTTTAATTAAGTGAAGTGAATGTTACAGAAAACTTTTACAATTGTTGTAATCCATCTTACGTTGCTGACTCACTACAGACGATATTATACAACTTGAAATAAAATGATAAACAATACTTGGAAACACATTTTATCATATCATATGTAATAATACTTTTACGTTCGTTCAACTGTTGACAGTTCATTGATACTGATAACTTTGAATGTAAAATAAATTTTTCTTATAATAGCTGTAGGCTAATAGACCAATTAACGTTTAATAAAATCGTAATATTTGTTGAGAAAATTTTGTAAATTATAACATTTTTGGTTGGTTTAATCAATAGGTTTGCGCGTTAAATATAAAAATAGATTAATGCATATTTGAAATTTTATTTGTAGAACGAATAGAATAAAATTGGTGAATAATTTTTTAAAACCAAACTTGACTTTTGAATATTATGCAGTTTTAGATGGGCGAAAGTAACGATACGAGACTTAAAAATTAATACATTATATTTTAACAATGAAGTGATTGACTTCGATAATCCATTCGTAGATCGACTGGATCCTCCTTACCCCAACCATGCTCGCGCGGATCTGCAAGGACAAGATTTTTCAACGATATGACCTTTCGTCCCTCGAAACCGTACTGATCAGTGGCTCAAAGCCTAGTCCGGAATTTCTCGCAGAGGCGCGACATGCTTTACCTAATGCGCTCGTATCTAATTCGTTTGGTAATTGATGCATTTTTACTATATGGTTTTAAGTTATATTGTTAATTCAAGAGCTAAGCAAAGCTGCAAAAGTTTCAAAAGTTATGTGCTTTTGAAGCATACGATTAAATATATATTAATAATTATTTGGAAATAATTTGTCATATATTTCGAATAGCTAGCAGTAGTACTTATCATTTGTCTGAATAGCACATACATTTCAACCATTTTATAAAAAAAAGTCATTATTTTCTGATTCTGTCGATGAAAATCAAACAATATTTTCAAAGAAATAATAAACTTTCCATAATTTCTTTGTACGTCCTAGCCCATATTAAACATTTTTCCTGGAAAAAAAATTTAATTATTTTTTAAACGGACTGCAGGATCGTATAAAAATATGTAAAAAAAACTGTTTTATTCTAGAAAATATTTAATATATGGTTCTTTGTAGTCGAAATCATTTTTTAATACATGGAGAGAAATTTCGTAGTAAATTTTACCAGTGGGCTTAGTAATCAAGGGACAGACCGCTAAAATCCCAAAAATTACCAGTTTTTCTAGTAAAATTTACTATAAAATTTCTCTCCGTGCACAGTTATGAAAAACTATATAATTAGAAAATATATTTAATGAAACGTATACTTATATTCAATACCTTTTACAGGTATGACAGAGTTAGGAGGTTGGACGACACTTCAGACTAGGAATATAGATAAATGCGATTCCGTTGGATATATTCTTGATACAGTGCAGATGAAAGTTATCGATTTGGCCACGGGTAAAACTTTGGGTCCCAACGAAGAGGGCGAGCTCTGTTTCAAACCAAAAAATTTCATGCTTGAGTACTACAAAAATCCAGAAGAAACGAAAAAAATGATAGACGATGAAGGTATTCGATTTCATAATTACAACATAGTGAATCTTTAAATTGCGAAATATCGGGGATTCCTTTTAACAAAAATCTTTTATATGCATCATACAATGTACAGTAAAAAAAATCATTTACAATTACAAAAATCTTGGTGGTACTCTTTTCACTTCTTTAAATTTAAGGCTGGCTGCATACCGGCGACGCAGGTTACTACACGCATAGGGGTGAAGTCATCGTGACCGATCGTCTTAAAGAGCTTATTATATCTCGCGGTCGCCACATCTCGCCGCCTAAGATCGAAGCCTGTCTGCTCCGCCATCCCGATGTTCTCGACGCTGCAGTCGTCGGCGTGCCTCACGAGGAAGACATTGAACGACCCCTTGCTTTTGTGAAATTATGTCCTGATGCTCAGGTATATAACACGTTTAGAAATTTTTTTTTTAAGTTAAAAAAAAGGTACATTTTGGATGTACGTTATTGGCACCAATTAGATGATAAATTATTTTAGCATTAATTGTATTTAAAAATAATCCAGTTATCGATTGTACTCTAATTTGGCAATTAAATTATAGGTAACGATCGAAGAACTCGTTAATATGCCTGGTACCGAATTTGGAATGCACTATCGAGTTACTGCAGGTGCTGTGCTCGTCGATGAAATACCCTACACAGTATCTGGTAAGAAATTCATTAAAAAATTGAGACAAATGGCAAAGAAGATGAAAGAGTGTTGATTTGTATACGAGATCTTGATGTGTACAAAAAAAGTGGGCGCTGAAATAGCTGAATGTACTGAAAAAAGTTATTTTACAATCCGTAAGGTAAAATATTTTGTTAAAAGTTAACCACAAAATTTTAACTTATATTGTAACTTTTCATCATTTTATTTACACTGTTTTGAATGAAAAATAAAATTTTTAATATTTTTACCATCAAAACTGTATATAAATATAAGTCGTTAAATAGTTTGGTAATAATAATAATAATCTGTACAAAGTTGAAGAAATGAAATGTGTATGAAAAAAAAAAATAGAGAGAAAAATCCTTCAGGCTTGGTCTATACTTGCCTTCGGAGCGCTCTTGTGCTTCTTGATGTTGTATCTTTATTTTTTTCCTCCTTTCTCAATACTTATCCTTTTTCTTTGCCTTACTCCTAAAGTGAAGAAAATTTTTCGTTTTGTTGTTCACGATGCTAAAAATCGATTGGAAAATCAGAGTGGTTCACTGATTGATCAAAGCTGTACATTTAGGAAAAACCCGCATCTCCTTGGCGTCAATGAGTTTGTGATTATACAGACACAGATTACAGAGCAGTCAGTGATATGCCATCGGGAGAAAAAAACTAGTCACTATTACTTAAATTTCATATATAAATACATAAATTTTATGTATTGAAATATTATTCTTTTTATAACAACTAATGATCAGACAGAAATAAAAGTAAAGTGATATTGATTTTTTCGATTCGGCTTAACGGTTTTGCGAACAATGTTGCCTTCATTAGAAGAATAGGTAAAGAATAATTTTATTGATGAAATATACGAAAAAGTTGAATATTTGATAAACAATATTTTTTATAACGATTAACTATTAGGCATCAGCAGTGTTAGGTGTAAAACAGTTTTTCTTTCGTTAACCGCATTAATGTCGCGAGAAAAATTGAAATAACAATAATTTCAAACAATGCTTGATTGAATGTGTCGGCGGTACTTTCTATTTAATTTTTTTGTATAAGTTGATTGATGACATTACTGTTACAGTTATCAATTATATTATATACACAAACGTTGATAAGATACTAAACAAATACCTCGTATTAAAATACTCATATGCGAGATTATATAAAATGTTATTTTCCGTCAGAGTTTAATCAGTGTTTACGAGAGAAGCATGGATCTCCAAGAAGTGAGCATGGAAAATTTAAAATACTACTTATAACAATTGTAAATGACTATTTTTTATATGTTTTTTTTACAGTTTTTTCGGTTTAGCGATCCATCGTTTGATATAAAAGATAATATTCTAGTGGGTAAAAAATACTACGATGAAGTAGAAACTGGTAGTATTAGTGAGTTGCTGTTAGATTCTTTAAAGGAATCGCCAAAATTCATCGGACACGTAAGTAAAACTGTAAAAAATATATTTTCTCTAATGTTACCCATATCAGCGTTTTTGTTGAAGAACTAGTATCATTTTCTACAATAAATGACTAATGAACATGTCGATATTGTGTAGCAATATATCTGTATTAATATAACGGATTACAGTAAATAAGTACTCACAGGGTAGATGATTAGGGTTGCGGATCCTGGATTTAGCTAAAATTATAGGAGGTATTTCTTTATGACACCTGTCTCAGAGTTTTATAAAATCAGGAAAAGAGCTTAAATTTAAACTTTGATTTATTAAAAAATGTCAATTTACTAAAAAGTTATAAGCTATCAAAAATAAAGTAAAAAAATCATTATAAAAGTATTTTAAGCTAACTTCTTACTTTAATTTAAATAGATTATAAGTTTTACATAAATCAACATTTTCTAACCAAAGCTGCAATTGAAGTTTTTTCTACTAATATTTTTTTATGAATTTTAACCATTTACATGATTGAAATATTAAAAAAAAACTATATCTAACAAGAAAATCTCATTATTAACAAAAAATAGTATTTATCAAACATAAAATAGCTTAGATCTTAGTACTCACAAAAATTCCGACCCACGTATCTCATTATTAGCAAAGTATGACCTACAGTTAAAATCGAATCCAGGAATTCCTGATTATCTCCACACGTCAGGTTCAAAAATTCGTCCTCTTTATTCATGTTTCGCAGTTCGATCTTGAAACAGGCCATGGTACGACCTTCGCGGAGATCCTCGATCGTTCTGTTCGTTGCGCTCTATGGTTACGCAAACGTGGGATCGGCACAGGTGACATCGTCACCGTGTCGACTCCCAACCGCATTGACGACTATGTCCCCTACCTCGCCACGTATTACATCGGTGGAATTTACAACCCTTGGGACGTAGATTTGCCTCCAAGTGAGTAGATAGTATCCCTTAATAATCCATAACTTTTACTTCTTCATTGTATACAACGTAAACATAATACTTCGCACATTTTAGCCACTGCCACACATTTTTTTGACCATAACCGTCCGTCAGTCGTATTCGCCAGTTCCGGAACCATTTCTTCGCTCTCTGACACAGCGAAACTCGTTTCCGGCTTCAGCTGCGAATTCGTTTGCTACAACAATCATCCAGACTTTCTATCTCTCGAGCAGATTCTTTTGGAAGCAACCGCAGAAATGGTTGTCAATTTCAAGCCGACGAAGATTGAAAATCCAAAAACTCAAATTGCCGCTATAATGCTTTCCTCCGGTACCACGGGTATCCAGAAAGGCGCTTCATTGTCGTATGAAACAATGGTGAATAACAGAATGAAATACGTGCTGAGGAGAGGAAAGAGGAGAGTTTTATGGTACTCGAGTCTGTCGTGGATCACCGGTACGAATCTTATCACATCGTGTATTAGATTCAAGTGCACGAGGTTCATACACAGCGCGTTCGATCCTGATACCACTTGCCGGTTTATACAGGATTACAAGGTATGCATATTAAGATAATTAAAAGAAAAGAAAAAAAAAGTTTTCATACGTCACCTGTTAAAAGGAATACGAAGAATTTAAAATACTTACTTTAATGGTGACTTAGCTTACATAATAATGTTGATAAACATGCGGTTCGCAAAATACTTGCGTGCGAACGAAAACGGGAATGCTTGTTCTGAAAAGTACGTTACTTAGTTGCAAAAAGGCATATATTACTCAATGCACCGCCAAAAAGTATAGTACGAGATAGGCGAGAGAGAGAGAGAGAGCAAACCGCCAAGAGTAAGAACAAGTTTTAAGTGCAAAGCTGTCTGTTAATTTAGTAACAACGGGGAGAGAACGGGAGTTTAATTTAATTCGCCTGAATACGCGGAGAAAGGTTTGCTTCGTTGAAACGAATGCAGAGCCAAATCCTCGTAGTTTCATCTTATTTCGTTGGTACGAAGCACAAATGCAATTACAAAACGCCGGATTGAAATTACACAATTCGACAACGAACAAGCTGATGAGATAATCTCTCTTATATCGTTTCGAAACAATGAACTTATGATATGCGGCGAGTGTAGGTATTGAAAGTTTATGGGTTGATACGATAACAAATCAAAAAAACTATCGATTGCAAATCAGTATGCGAACAAGAATAAATATATTTCATCGTACCAGTCGTATTTAGATGATGGTTATTTCTTTGGTAATTATACAAAATCATACGAAAACAATATTTTATTCGTCTCGAACCTCTTCTATACTTATGTAATTAAATTTCAATTTTTCGACAACGAATAAGAATGAATTTAGAAAACAAAAACAGCAATGCGTATACTCACTTATCCACAGATCGACTGGGTGCTACTCCCACCGTCTAAGCTGGCACGGCTGTATCAAGCTAAGGTGTTGGAACGCTACGACCTTACGAGTCTTGAAACCATAGTGCTTACAGGCGCTTCACCCATGGCGCAAATGCTTGGTGAGGTGCAGACGGCTCTGCCTCATACGCATATTTCCAATTCGTATGGTAAGTATGCAAGACCGTGAGTAACAATCGTGATTTATATTATGGTCTCCCGCAATTTTATTTTGATTCAATTTTATTCATTTGATTTTACTTTTAATGCACCATTAACAGAGAAGAAAATTTGATGCAAATAGTGGTAATAGAAATGTAGTTATAGTAGTTTAACAATATTCTTATATATTCGCTATGGATATTTTACACAACTTTAAATACGCTTTCTTATGGTTCTGTTCAAAGGTTAAAATGCCTTGAGATGCAATATCTCGCACCTAAAAGTAAAGTGTAATTTTATGGGTAGATCCATTTTTCAGAAAAAAATTGTTTTAACTTATTATAAGTCTCTTCTATTGCACGTATTTGTGTTAATAAAACGTACAAAAATATTGATCCTTGAAAAAAGTAATTAATAAAAGATCGTGCAAGAAAATTGTTAAAAATTTCTCATTTTCACCCATTTTTGGGGTAATATTTTCAACTACATTCTTTGGTCGTCTTATTGGTTATTTACAATTTTTTGTACTTTTTGTCAAAATAAATACTTGCAAAGTGATAGTCAAAAGAAGCGATATGAATTTTTTAACGAAATGTAGCATATTTAAACGAAATTACGAGTCCTTTTATTTTTAAAAGGATTTCAACTACCTTTATACAAGTACAATTATATTAATTGTATTTAATCTTTTACTTTTCGAACCTTATATCTTTGCATTTTCATTATTTTCCCAAGATTTGCCATGAAAAATAAAGATCTTCTTAGGATTTTCAATAATGCTCGTAGGAATGACAGAGTTGGGCGGCTGGGTTACATTTCAGCCGAAGAACAGGGAGAAATGCGACTCCATTGGACACATCGTTGAAACCGTGAAGATGAAAGTCATCGATCCAACGACGGCTAAGACGTTAGGAGCGAACGAGCAAGGCGAGCTCTGTTTCAAACTGAAAAATTACATGCTTGAGTACTACAAAAATCCAGATGAAACGAAAAAAATCATCGACAATGAAGGTATTTAATATATAAAAGTATAAAATAAAAAAAAATACATATATTGTTGTAAAAACATTTTTCTTCCAATAACGTCGAATTCTTCAAATTCAAATAGCCCATGTCTACTGTTTAAAAAGCTTCTAAAAACAACTGTCGAACAAGAATTTTCTTATACAGAAGTGGATTTAAGTAGAAAAGCCCGGGCTTTGATAAGACGCTTACGTTTCTGAATGAATTTGAATAAGACGATTATATTTTCACGAAAATCCTCGTGCACTTTTGCTCACGAACTCTTATTATATTCTTCTTACAAGTACATAGTCTTATTGTCAAACTATTTCCCTTTCTTTGTTTCTCGTTACCAGGCTGGCTACACACTGGCGACGTAGGTTACTACACATCCAAAGGTGAGATAGTCCTAACGGATCGTCTGAAAACGATCATCCTAACACAAGGCGATCACATCTCGACGCCTAGGATCGAAGCATGTCTATTGCAGCATCCCGACGTCCTCGACGCTGCGGTCATTGGTGTACCTCACCAGCTGGACATCGAGCGGCCTTTGGCGTTTGTTAAGCTGCGTACTGGTGGTCAGGTAAGAGAAAAGAGGCTGCATTTTCTTTGTTGTTTTTTTTTTCTCTCGACCAAAATGCGCTCGTGTGTATATGTATAGTGGAGAGAGAGTGGGTTTCTCAAAGTATAATTTGAAGTAGAGGAGGCGTTTCAAAAGTAATTGGATTGGTCGAAACTAAGCGAAGCGTTAGTCTTTGAGCACTTCTTTGATGCTTTGGCTTTGTTTTAGGTTGATACTTTGTAAAAGATTTATTCGCGAAGGGTGAAATAAAAAAAAAGAAGTCGATCTTAATGTAACTAGGCAATTAAGAAATTTTAATCATTTTTCGCGCGTTTAAACATTTACTGGTAATCATCGTTTAATTTCAGATTTATCGCTTTGGTCTTTTGCTTCCTCATAGAAAAAGCGTTTTTTATTAGTGAAAGAGAAAGGACTTTGGAAAGTGTAATTGTAAAGTAAACAGTAACTTTATTAATCTACAAATCCAATTCTACAATAAAAATACAAAGTATAATATAGCAATTCAATCTCTTTCTATACAATTTTCTACTTCAGAAGCTTTAAGAAAACTGCAGTTAACTCGCAAAGTAGTTTTCGTGACTATTTTGAAAAGATAAATAAAGTATTCGTAGATTGGAATAAGATCAACGGTTTTTTACAATATTTATTTATATCTCTCATATAATAATTACAAATTTCTTGTTCATTATATATTTATCAATAGAGAAAGGCTTTATAACAATACTGATTTCTATTTATATTTGATTACAGTACTTTATAAAGAAATAGTTAATTATATTATTATTTCACCTTTTTCAAACTATTGTGGATAATTACATATGCTTCAGAAAAAAATAAAGATGATATTTGACCATACACTTTAGTATTATTTCTGTTTCATTAAATAGTCTTCGATTCTCTCCTGAAATTCCACTTCGATCTCAGTACACGAGAGCCGACTAACACACACAGATCCTTAATCCACAATGATTGGTACCGCTGAACTAAAAAAAAATTATCTCTTCATATATTTCCACTGATCCCATCATACCTCTTTCCACAAATCCACTAATTCAATACCATATATCAATTAACAACAATTTCCTCTAAATTAATCCAAACCTCGTTTCGCGCGGTTTCGCAGTTAAACTTAAGATTACCGCATACAACGCGCTGCCTACATAGACTGAAGTTCGAGGATTATATATATATATATGTTGCAGGTAACGGCAGGTGAACTCGCAGAACTGCCTGCTGCCGAGCTTGGAGTGCTCTCTCATCTCAGCGGGGGTGTTGTCTTCGTCGACGAGATACCTTATACATCCACTGGCAAGAAGTATATTAAAAAATTGAGGGAGATGGCGCAGGCGTATGTGTGAAGGCCTAATCGAGAAGAACGGTTAAGTTGAAGATTTCTGTAGAACAGAGAGAGACTGAAGTTGTTGGGGTGTGAATGTAGGTGTGTGTTGGAAATTTGTTTAAATTTTACAGGGTATATTTTTGCATGTAAAAAAGAGAAAACAAATCACAATAGTAGAGCGTAACAATAAAAAAACTCGAATTATAGATATTTTTTTTAGGTTTGTTTTATACGAATGTTAAAAGAATGCAAATACAACTTTAAAAATACAATACGAAACTAAAAAAAGAGAGATTTTATTCACATTTTTTAGAAAAAAATATTGATTTTTGATAAAACTATGGTATTTGGAAGTTGGACGAAAAAAAATGTGCTAAAAATTGGCAAAGACCTGAATCAAATTTTGCTCATATATTTTAGTCTATTTCAGTTCTGTAAAAAGGTCAATGGAAGCTCTCTTTTTCTATTTTATTTTCTATTCTCAACCGATATTAAAACCAATAAGAACAAATACCAATATCTTTCACCAACGCTCCTTTACATTTACAAGTGACTTTTCAACCTCCCCTACATATATTTACATCCCTTATATCACAGCCAAATGTTCTATAAAAAAAATCACATTTCCATTAAAATCTAACAATTCTTCATAATAACTCTCAACCCATTTCTAGCCTCCCAACCTCACCCACCGTAGCAACCATAAAAATCGATAACCTTCGCGCCAGAGCCCCTGGAAAATTTGTTTTGTCTACAACCTATAACCGCACGGTTATATACAGTCGTGCAAATAAGAGCAAACGCGCGTCGTACCCCAACGTCGTCGTCGAGATCCACGCGGGCGCATATACACGCGGAAATTTCCGCGGCGTAGCGACAAAGTTTACCTAACGCGACTGTGGCGGTGGTGTACTGGATGTTGACTTTCGACGACGACGACGCGACCTCCGCGAGAGAGAGAGAGAGAGAGTGAGGTATAAGGGTGCGGCCGATTTGGTTTAAGGGGTTGCAGTGGTGGTATATACAAGGTCGTGGATTAATGTGAACTGGATTTTTGGGTTGGTGAAGGGAGGATGAGGTTTAGGGACGAGATTGATAGGGATGAGGATTGAGTGAATTGGTTGGGATGGAATAATTTTTTTTGTTTGTGAAAGGAGGATTGAGCGGTTCAATAGTTGTGAATGGGCAATGAACAGAATTTGTTTAAGTCTTTAATGGTTTGACGTAAATATACTAATTTTCAATTAATATAATAGTAATTGATGTTATTGTTTATTCTATTATAGAAGCTACTTTATTTTCTTGAAAAGTAGAATAAAGGTTGCATGATATTCCTTCTTATACATTATTTCCTGTTTTGCACAAATCGTCTTATTTCTTTGCTACGAAATATTTTATTCCCTGTATTGTGGGAATAAAATTTATTATACCAAAATCCCATCTCAATGTTCAGAACAAACTCGTAATGTACAGGCTTTACCCTCTCATAATAAGTCTTACATCAAGTGAATATAGTTTACTTTTTATGATTAGAATGCTTTGTAACAAACTCTGATTCGAGACCCAACATTTAGTGTATTATACATATCCTTATATTAAAGAAGTTTACAAAATTTTCAAACATATTTTCTCAACCGTACCATATATTCTCAAAAAATGTTTCCCACAGATAAAACTAAACGCATCACCGTATTACGACAAAAATCGCTACCAACTTCAAAAAGAAAAAACAAAAACATCCCCAAACTCTTCCTCCCTTCTCCACATACACTTCAACCAGAGTATGTACCACGGAAACTTCAGCCAACTATACGCGTTTAATTACTCCATCTCCACGTCCCCTTACACGCGGATAGAGAAAATCTCGGGAAAAATTTAGCAGACACGACGTTGCTGCTGCTGCTGCTGCTACTACTGCTATAGCTACTTCCCTTATCTGTCGTCGCGAGCCGAACGAGCTAATCGCCGCGCTTGTTATCCCCCCAAACTCGCGGAAGTTTCGAGCGAGGCTGAAAACACGAGGGTGGATTACAGAACCGGAGAGCGATGTTATTTGTGATTGCACTGTGGTTAAAGAGTTGGTAAGGTGAAGATCGCGCATAGGAGTTGTTTTTTTTGGGGGTAGGAGGTGCGGGTGTATTCTGAAGTTTTTGGAGGTTTCATTGGCGGATATACCGATGACTCGTTGTTATATGTGTTACTGTAATATGTGTGAAACGAAGTTGTGAAACGTTGTATTATAATTTTCTCTGAAATTGGATACTTTATGCAAATAAATTCTTATGAAGATCCATGAGGTGACATACGAAAATGTAGCCAATAAATAAAAGTAATAAAAAACCTTCATTTTGAATTAAGGAAAGTAAATTAAACGTAAATAAAATGTGGATTTCAAGCCATTGAAATATCATGAACCTTCTCAAAATTTGGATTTGATTTAGTGTACTTTACATAAAAATTCATTTTTGCAGATGAAAACCGTATTGTATATAGTACTATCTATGAAGCACTCATAAATTTGCTAACTATTTAATTAAACAATTCGCTTAGATGAAACTATTATTTACTTCATATTCACTCTGCATTTAGCAAATAACTGACCGAATAAATTCTTGTTGATGATATTAATTTCGCGTCAATATATTTGCAAATTTTTTATGAAATTCGTGAAAACAAACGTGAAAAATGTTTTCTCCAAAACAATTTTTGCATAAAATATCATACTGAAAATATATTACATTACAGGCTGATATACATATTATTACACTCACATATTTCACATGACATATGTATACGTCACTAATGGATTCTACATTTTAAAAATTCAGATATACACTGCCTGATTTTAATCCAGATAAAATTTATTATTTAACAATATACCATTACAAAACATTATATTCATCCTCAAGCACCAACATTTCCACATTACCTAAAATAAAAATGCGCTTCACACACACAATCCGAACTGAACTGCAGACACCGCTAACCATTCCTCCACCAAAACCCTCTTGTTCTTAATCGTGCACACGCCCTTACACCACTTTCCGAAGGATCCACCTCTACCAATACTTCTCTCTATGCCTTTGCTAATTAACTCCCTCGTCGCCTTCCTATACCCATCGAAATCCGAAGAAAAGAAAAACAACTCTTACTCCTAGGAGACTGAAGAAAAAAAAAAAGGAAAGAAAAGGTTCGCGCTTGCCGCCGCCGTCGTCGCGGTACTTAGTAGTCACGACGCGCAGGTCCGCGAGCGTAACGAGGCTGAGAAGGTCGGGGGAGGGAGGGAAGCGAAACACTTTCATTAAGATGGAAATTTAATTAGGGTCGTGCGCGTGGAATCGCTAAAACGGCGCACGCTCACTCACGGAGTGGGAGGAGGAAGGTGAGGGGGGTTAAAAGTCAGCGAGTTCAAATATGGGAGGAGAGAGAGAGGAGGAGAAAGGAGCTGACGAGGGATGAGATTTAGGGGAGGGAAGAGAATGGGTGATGAGGGTTCGAGACGAGCGCTCGCAGAGGATTGTTGATTGTTTCGGCTTGTATGGAGGTTTGCTATGGCTGAAGGTCGCCTGATGAATGTTAAAGGGTATGTACTCTGTGTACGCATGCGCGTATTAACGCTTATATATTTATTAAGATATAAGGGGAGGGAATTTTTTGGAGGGGAATATTAGGAAGTTTGACTTGTGTATATAATGTATTATAGGCAAATCACCAGAATCTTTGGTACTTGTGCGATTTTTAAAATTTGAGTTTGTGGCAGATATTACAACAGTTTTTTAATTAAACAGATGATTCTAGCAGAGCTTGAATCGTTTACATTGAATCAATGAACAAGATATTTCAATTATTTTATTTTGCTGCTAATGGTAGAAGTATTACAATTTGGTTAAATATTTTAATCGATTAAAAAAATGTAGCACATTTGCTATCATTGATAAGCTGTCACCGCGACTTCTGATTGCTATCTAGAAGCTTCAATTTAAGTTCTGGAAAAATAACGTGCGATCTTGAACCATCCGAGTAATAATACAATTAATTTTTTTAAATCTGTGGGTGATTCACATATAGCTTAGTCACGTAATATATTTTTTGTAAAATTAAAGTAAATTGAAGAACATGAGGGCAAACATTTTTGAGATTTGTCCATATATTAGTTGTGGTACAAAAGAACAGTCGATGCTACAGATAAAATTAAAACATTTTATTGGCAACAATAAATATAGTGATAAAAAAATGATCGCTGGGTTGGGGTTTGAATCATCTAAGTAACCCTTTGTTATTAAGAGTTAAAAAGCTCATCCATATATTTACTTGAACCCAATGCTACTCAACTTTCATGATCAACTGAGATACAATTCCGCTTCCCCTTTCTTTTCAAAAGATATTTTGATAAATATTATACTCTGAATAATACATTTATTTACGTATCTAAAAGTTGTCGCCTAAAAATGACTTACTTAACCAAATAATACATGCGTATTTATTTTTTAAATTATTATATACGCAACGAAGTTTCTATTGTTCAATCAAATCATATATACATATATATAATGCTTACGATCTAAATGAGTATATAGTGTCTGACACAATTGGATATTGCGAAACGATAAATAATAACAGCAGCATATACTTATTTATCGTTCCGCTTACAAATACCTCGTTGTTTTTATATTATACTCTGTAATAATTGCATACAATTTTTCAACGCTATGAAGCATGTACCTTTCTCCTTATACCTTAAATCTTAACAATAGGTCTTACATGAAAATTGCACAGTACACACACATACAGCGCGCGCTTACTATATCAACTTTTTGAACCAACAATGTATACTTACATAATTATTTATTCCGAGAAAAGTATTATAGCTTGTTAATAAATTTATATGAAAGTTTTAAAGTTTCGGGTTATAAAGTACAAGGAATTTCTGCTATGCATGGACGTTATTATCCGAAAATCTAAACAATATTGGATTTTGTTAAAGGTAGGAAATTCATGCATCATTAAGAAAAGTCATAAAGTCGTCGTCATGATTATATACTTAGCAGGGCTCGATCATCATATTATCATTGCCTTTGTACATTTAACTAATCACTGCACGCGTCAAAATGAGGTGTCAATATATTCATTTATTGAGTGTAAAGTCCTTTTTGTCCCCATAGTTTCACAAGAATGATTCTGGAACATGATTTTAACAAAAAAAAATTAACATTCCGTTTTTAATTAACTTTCCTTGTAGAGACCTTTCGTTTGGTTTAACGGTGGAGAAATTATCCTTGATATTTTCTTTATGACTTTATGGGGGGGAGGCGGAGAGGGATACAAATGCTGTTAACAGTGGTTATTAAATTTTAATCATTTATACTTCTCGTGATGAACTGTAGTTAACTACTTGAAAAAGAAATATGATTTCTGAAAAATTAAAATCATAAATCTTAAGTATATATCGTTATAGCAAATAAAACTAATAAATTTATCCTTGAAATATTACATTTAGTGCTTACGATTCTCTCAGTCACATAAAGAGATACCATACCGTCTAAATTATGTAATAAAACTAAAGCAAAAAAAAAATGTAAAACTGCCTACTTTCAAGCGAAGAACAAATAGTTTTAAAAAAAAAGCAGAAAATTACGTTAAACTGTAACAAACCTGCGGCTATTAATAAATTACTCAATCGCCCCAACCTCATATACTTTTACGTAAACGTAGGCCTTTTATAAATTATTTAATAGACTGTGTGCAGGTATGTATATACAACAATGAGCCAACCATATCTTGTTGAGCTCACAGCACAACATCACGCAAACTTGCCCCCATAAAAATAAAAAAAAATACAAAGGAAACTCGAATGATCGCGCGTCGATAATCGTAAAATTTCAGAGCGCAATAGGCACGCGCGCGTGCACGCGATATATTTTTTATATATATAGATACGCGTTTGCACATAAGTATACGCGCTGCGTGCGCGGAGAAAGGCACGGGCGTCGTTTCTTTTCGTTCGGGTTTCCTTTGTTCTGCTATACAGCGATGCGCAAAGTGTGTATATATATGTGTATATCAGTAAGGTTTATAGGCTAACGGACGTTGCACGGGTGTAAAGCGTAATTGCGAGCGCGAATGCACGGAGTACATGATAAGGGTTTAAAGGTAGTCTTAGGATTAAAGGTTGATAATTCCATACTTACTTTTGATACCTATTGTCAACTAACCAAAGTGCGTTTTTTTTTTTTAATTAAGTTGCTTGTGTTCAATCTTACAATGAAGGTCGATTATATCTCTTCGACCCTTTTTCGAGATATTGATAGAGTTAGCTCAAATATGCGCTATTCTATTAGAAAATTTATGATATAAAAACAAACAAGAAAATTAGAAATATAGTTCAGCAAACATTGAGTTTTACATCAGTGTATTAGAATAAAAAACCAATAACAATTTTTTATTTCTATATATTGCAATGAAACCTTAAACAATTAGAATGGTTTTTTCTATTATCGTTTTGTTGTATCAATAACTGTAGTCAGGATTGCGAATTATTTAGTCCCTGACACACTTAAGTTATTAAAAACTTTAGAAACACTTCGAACTTTTTTTTACTAATTATCTAATTATCTTGTATTTTATTCAGATAACATAACTTTTTTATCTTATCTTATTATCTAAAAATTATATGAATTTACATTAGTTGTATCTATTATAATTAATCGTATCCTACATATTGGTAGTTCTGATATCCCCTTCTGTAGAACGTGTAATGTTTTAACAATATTTAATACAAGTTTAAGAATGTTTAACTCTGAAGAACCTACGTGTCAATGATTAGCAGAAAATTTTCAACCAACGCTTGATATATACAAAATTTCCCTCCAATCAACACCACCAAATAGCGATCTCTTCATTTATAATTATTTCGAGAGTTAGAACTTTATTACACACCAACAAAACTTCCCTCTACATACATATACACCCCTAAAGTTACTACTACAACATAAACGACGCTAACAGGTTGCGAAGCTCAAAACACGGAGTCCATCATCATGCACACACTCCAACCTCTCGTATATATATACACTCTCCTCCCACTCTACGAACGACACAAACAACTCATCGAGCTATCAGTCACGAATCCCGCGAGAGCTGCAGCTCGCCTATATATACACACACATCGCTCGATCGAAACTTATCGCGAGCGAGATATCCCGAGCACCATCCGGTGTATCAAAGGCTCTTGCTATATATACTGTACTCTGATCGTATCCGAAACTTGCGCCCTTATCTATTACTTACTTGGGTGAGAGAGGACAAAAGAGAGAGGGAAGGGCACTTATTTAATGGAAAGATAAATGGTTATCGTGGTTAATTTGAAATCTATATACGCATGGAAAAGTAGTGAGAAAACATAGGTGTATATACACGATATGCATGCAGCTATACCGTACGTATTGTCCTGCCAATCACGCGAGCTCACGTGACGATTTCACGGAAAATTAATTAATCGCATTGATACGTCCGTCGTACACGTGCGTGCATACATGTATATACATATATATATATATATATATATATGTTTTTGTAACGTCGTAGCGGCTTGATTGGACGATGAGTTCGCTGCTAACGGTGTCAAATTAGCGCCGGACAAATTGAAAAGCCAATGTAAATTCACGGTTAATGAAGAAGGTGCGTGTACTATTATATAGATATACGTGATTTTTTTTTATTATCTAAAACATTTGAAATGAAAAAAAATTTTGATCGAACACTAAAGTATCGTGTTATAGTGAAATTAAATCGAAACTATTACTTTAATTAAAGTTATAAAAAATATATCTACACGCAACCTTTTAGGATCATGTTGCAACAAGCTATACCAATTTACTTACGTACTCTATAGCCATCGGTTAAACATAATAAATCGAGAAAATTTGCAACTGCACCTCGCATATATATATATACACAAATAGCATACAGTTTTGTAACATGCAAATGAAAATTTCACCTTAACTCTATATACATTACTTCCTTCCTCAATGCAGAATAGTACACAATATATATACACAACGAAACCGCGTTTTCCATCCGAAAATGTTACGTATATATATATAACCGCCCCGGAATTTTCTATAAATTTTATAACGTCCGATTTCCATTCCAATTAGAGTTTCTATATGCTTGCGCTAGCACAGCAACATCGTATTTGCATCGCGCCTTCATGGGTTCTTTTCTTTTTATTCGCGTTGTTTCGTTATTTACGACCGCCTCTTTAGCACAACAGCGGCGCGGTGGCGACGTGCACGTTTGTAAGCGTTTTCCTTTTCCGATCGGATAAGATCTGCACGGAAGTTATTATAAGCGCCTCGCAGCGTTCCATTGTGACATCATATAACGGTAACGCCTTTAATAGCCGTCGTTGTCGTTGTTGCTTTCTCGGCTGTCTGCGGTTGTATCTAATAATATTTCGTGGGTAATACGTGGTAATTGGTGTTACGGGGTTATTTTTAGAATATATATATGTTTATTTGAATAATAAGTGGTATTAGGATGAATCAATATAAGTGTAATTTATAGTTATTAACATGATTTAGTAACTCGAACACATGTATATTATTTTCTTAATTGTATTATTACAGTTCTGTTATAATGACATATTTCATTGTCACGATAAATTTTGTTTCTTGTTGTATAGCACTAAAGACGTTTGTATAAATACTGCCTCTATTAAATGAAATTACCTATCAAATACAGTATCATCATTGTATTCTAATGGTACATAACAGTTATATCACAATAACTGTGCATTAGAAATCACACAATATTTTTGTTTTTATACATTATTTATTAGAAGAATGTAAAACTTGCTAGAAAATAAAAAAATTGAAATATATGGAGGAAAGTAGTTCACATATAAATGAATGCATCAATTTTTTACAACCATGATCGTACAAAAGACAGTTTTATTATTTTTTTTATAGATTGAACAGTCGATTAGTTTTTAGTTCCCGCATGTAATTGATGGTTTCCAAAGCGTATACCATAATATTTAAATTATTCGTGAGAATTATATATGCAACTACTAAATCAGGGTTTTTTGTAAGCAGATTGCAGCACTTACGACATGGATTAAAACTATGTTGTTGAAACTTCGACAATTATCAGATAGATAGTATATTTAGAAAACACGCAGCAAAGTGGCGCCGAGTTTGCAACACTGCGCACTGAAAATATACGCAGTTTCAATTTAACGACGTTTTTTTTTTATAGAAATCCCTTAAATTCACTGTGTAATAAAAGGAATACAATAGCATTGTAATATTTAAACTTTTTATAATTATTTTATAAATGTACCATAAAGAAGCTTCATATATATACAAATACTCGCGTTGAGGAAATTACGTTAAATGTAACGCAATGACTACTGAACGAGGAGTGATATTAAAAGTTGATAAAAAAATTTAAGTGCTGCGTAATAAATGTAAAGGTGTTTCTATTATTATAACTAGGAATATGAGTCCTATTTAAAAATGTTTTGTAAAAAAGTTACAATGCAAAAAACTACGTTTACTAAAATATTTTATGTATACAATATTATATTTTATTTATTGTTTCGAAAATGTATGTTTTACTTCATATATTTGGATAGAGGAGAAAATTCTAAACCGAAAGTTCTTTTACCATTTTTTGATATAATAAGTAGTTTTTTAATCCTTAATGTATCAAAATCTATATTTATAAGGCAAAATCTATAGATATACATTTTCTATTAAAAAAATTAACGATTTTGATACATTAGGAATTAAAAAACTACTTATTATATAAAAAAATGGTAAAGAAACTTTCGGTTTAGAATTTTCTCCTCTATTCAAATATATTATGTAGTAAAACAGACACATTTTCGGAACAATTTGTATCTATTACTTTTCTCAATAAAATTTTCGCGTTTTAACTCTGTCAAATTATAGTCAAACACTCATCTTTCGTGATTTTTAAACGTTCTTACAACAGTAATCTCTGTAAATCAAATCCAATCATTTGAAATCCCTCCGAATTATGAGCAGAACTTGGAATCCATACATCGTGCGGGTTATTTAAGTACCAAAAACATATTTTGACGCTACAAGACGCTAAAGACTATTCTACACAATTTCCCATTCATACGCTCCCTCCAACCTCTACAATTTTTCCAAACTCACATCATCAAACCACTCGCACTAAACTTACGACATTTATCTCTCACAACAACCATACCCATATATATACATCCAAACTCATCTCGCACCTTTACATCACCGATCCACTATTTTCCCATACACCTCAACCGCCTATTCACCTCTCACGAACCCCCTTCATATATAATCAAAAACAAACAAACAAACGACTCCTCGCGCGCTCTATAAAATCGTAACTCACTCTCTCTCTCTCGCGAGCGCCCAACTCTCTTATTCGTCCGGTGCACCATAGCGCGCGCGCGCGCACAGCGCTTCCTCAATAAAAACCCGATCGCCGCCGCCGCGCATCGCGCTCGCTTTCACTTGCTTCATGCGCTCGCTCGCCTTTGAATTTCTCGCCGTCTAATGATATAATGATGAATAATTTCGCTCTTGCCTCTGCTGCTGCTGTAGCTGTTACTGTTGCTTTCGAGGTTCACATATATATATATATATATCGCGTCTCTTGTACACTTGCGCAAGACCAGAGTATATATAGTATAGGGAAATCGATTATTATTATTTCGGCGCGATGCGGCGCGTGTGCCAGGTGCCACGATCGACACGTGTATGTATGTATGCGCGAGATCATAAGGTGGATGTGGATTACAGGTCGGTTATGTAAATACGTATAGCGAGACGTGCGCGGTATCGGTATGGGTATATAGAGTGAGATGAAGTCGGAGAAACTGTTTATAGGAATGGCTTGGGTTGGAAAATGACTTAAGTGTTGGTAACGTTTGCTAATGGCTATTGTGACGGTGTTTCGGAGAACCTGACGATAATTATTATGTAGTATCTACGTAATATTTGATATTTTAAGTAAATAACGTATGTATATGTACGTATTCTATCGACATTATCAGGTTATTACAGACATTATTCGGTAGAAAGTGGTTTTTTGAAAGTCGAAAAAACGACGTTTTTTGTGTATATATACGATAAAAAAATCTCAAAAACCGATATTTCAGGTTTGAAAACTCGATATCTTACGCCCGATATATACATATATTGAAAAACAAGTTCTCATACTCGAAGTTATCGAATTTAAAATTTTTACGGTCATATTACAAAATTGAGCTGTAAAAATTTTGTACTCGTAATATTTTAACGACTTGGATAAATCAAAGGACGAGAGAATAACATTTCACTTTAATTAAGATATAAAATTAAAAAGTCGTGTATAATCATGCGAATCGTTATTCATATATGGTGAGTTTATCACTTTTCCTTTCGCCACGTACGTATAAAAGAATAAATAAAAAGGTCACATTCCCAGACCACCGCGGACTAAGAAGATATAAAACAGAAAAATGTCGTCTTATCAAACCTAGGATTGTTCATTTTCTCTATATTTGCCAATTGTCATCCTAAATTATCCACAAAGTTACAAAAACCATATTCCTTAAAATCACCCTAAACCCATCCGATCCCTATATCCTATACACACACATGCTATATATATATATATATCCGGAAGGAAGCACACACACACATACAGCTATGTGGCTACTCCTCGATCTCAGCATATAACGACTGGAAAGCGCGCGATCGCGATACGCTTCGCCTGGATTTATATAAAAATCGCTTGCGCGCGCACTGCTAATTACCCACCGTGTGGTATATAGCCGCGCGCTCTCGCGCGCGCAATGATTAACGATCTTCCGCGAGAGAGCCGGCCGCGACCAACGGCTAGTTTTTCCACATGCTATATACTCGCAAATTATATAGATATATATTTATTATTTTTTTTTTCGTCGTTTTTCGCGTAGCTGATTGTATTGCGTAAGCTTATATATAGCGAGGAGTGTATAATCTATATGTTGAGATATTTTGGGATGGAGAAATTGTTAAGTTGTCGGGGTCTATTTCGGATTTTCGCGGGGAAAATGCGCGCCGCGTGAAAGCGTAGTGTATATATGTATAGTGTGTGATTCGCGCGGATGTTGGTTGCGTAAGGTATATATATATACGGGGCGAGGCTGGTTTGTATGTGAAAAATTATAGGTATAGTGGTGGATATATCCGATAAGGTTTATGTTGCATTTTTGTAGATGGATCTGCATATCTGTTGGTTATTAATTGGATGTAGAAATTGTTGTTCTATATTTTTTCCACACTTTCACACCCATTAACACGTGAATTCTAAGCTATGGTACTATGATGTTGATGTTCAGCTGAAGACTTCCGCAAATCTGTATATATATACCGGGAAATAAAAGTTTTCGATTTACACAACGTATTACGTTCGGTGCAAATGAAAAAAATTTCTATTTAATAACAACTGTTTGTACCCCATTGAAGTTATCTAGTATATCTTAATGAGAAAGATTTTATACAATTTAAAATTTTTTTTTCACGATTTATGCCTTGGCTAAAATCGAGAGTAAAAAATTCATTATCATATATATATCACGCGTTAAATAACTTGGCAAATTATATTGGAGATTTTAACTTTTTTATTTCACTCTCTCGTGACTAGTATAACAACTCGCTTGTCTGTATATACTTTCTTTAAAGAAACCATCACTCATTATGATTCCATTGATTGTATTACTATAATTTAATTTCTAATAAGGAAAACATCAAAGTTTATACTAATCAGTCGAACTGCACTATTATAACTAGCGAACGATACGTTATTACACGCAGATAAACCGAAATTAAACAATTAGAGAAAACTCGCGGCGGTTCATGAACAAAGGTATATAGAAAACTAAGATTCGTTCGATGTATATAGCCACCTTCATTATTATAACGACGTTGAACCTGAGAAAATTCATTAAATTGTCGTTGGATGTAATCGGATAACGTTTGTACCCACGATCAAGCTATATTACCGCTTGTGGGTGTAATGTTCCGCAACCGATTATAACATTTTTCAGGGCTAAATCGTCTCTAACCGAAATATCGCGACTATGTTGAAGTAAAACGCGCCTTTTAGACGAAACTTTTGTACACCAACGATGGGCTTAGCGAGTTGCCAAAGGAGGGCATGTATAATAATTAACTCGTTAACGGTTCCTCGTGATATAATAATAGACTTCGGTTGGCTTATATATATATATATTGTTTTATCCGCTTCTGCGGACAGGTAAAAGTTTTGAAAAGTTATTTGCCACGGTTGTTGTTTTACGTAAACCGCGAGCTCCAGGACGTTCAAGTAAAGTTCCTTGTAGCGCTCGAAGTATATTGCTGGTGTACGCGCGTAATTAAAAATTAATTTCTTAAATGCTGGGTAATTAAGGTTATCTTGATGTTAACAGGGCATATTTTATAAGTAAACGGTGGAGAATTTTTTTTTTATTTTTTTTTTTAGAAATTCTTGAATACGAAGAAACTGTCTTCGAGGATTGATTTGTGTGTCGATGAAATGATTTATATGGTAGTTGTGCGTTGCCTCTTGTCTGTTTTTCTTTCTGCGTGAAGTAACAGATTTTCTTGTTACGTATTTGGTTTTTCTTCTTTACCGCATCAAGTAAAGTTTTTAAATAGTGTTAAGTATTTTATAAAAAAAAAGTTACAGTAACCGATTGTGTGAACTAGTTTCAAGTAATTGAAGCAAAATGTTAATGGCTCATAAATAATTCTATTCTTTTACAGGTTGTAAAGCCAAGTATATTATATAATTTAAATAAAAAATTATCATATTTATTGGAAAAATATTTCAAAATCTTTGAAAAATCAAATACCTCGTCCTGCAAAGGTTAATGGCTTCACTACCTAGTCCACAAAATATTTTTCACCAAAACCCATATCATCGTTATAAAACGAGTAATTAAAAATTCACCAACCCTTAATACACGTACTACAACCACACTTCCAAAAAAATCATAAAAAAAAAATGATACTCCAGTACGACTGTCTCTATCTACCCAGCACTCAACCATTAAAAAAAAAGGCCCATATAGCACAAGAGCAATCGAGTAATATACTTTTTGCGTCATTCAGCAATAAAATCATACACCTGCCGTTCAGCTCAACGGAATTACCGATTTTTCACGCGCACAAGTACACACACACACACACAAACGATCGCGGCGGCCGTCGACCGGTACTAAAATATCGGCATCCTCAATCCATAAACTCACGGCGTGGCATTTATGAAACTCAGCGTAGTAAATACATTATATACATATATATATAACTATAAAGCCTCCGAAGCGTTGTCTTATCTCTTTCCGGCTTCCTCACTGTCCATTTCGTGTGTATATATATAAATATATATATATGCAACGCGCATTGGTTTATGTAAGTCCGCATGGCGTATATATATATATATATATATATTGCGCAACATGTCGAGGAGGTTCTCTCTCTCTCTCTATGCATCAACTATACTCTCGCCCTTTCCTGCACGCGCCGATGTTTAGCCTACTTGCGCGCGCGGCGCTCGAGCGAAGTTTCGCGAACGGAAAATTAGTCTGCAGGATTCGTCCGTATATGTATGTATATACGTATATACGTATAGTGTATTGTAGGAAGGAGGAGTGAAAGGAAGTCGCGTGTAAGGAGGTTACGTTTCTCTCTCTCTCTCTCTCTTTCTTTCTAGCTCGCGCGACTAATAAGCACGTAGTATACGCACGCGCACGCGCGCGGTTATGTAAACCAACATAAGCGTGTGTGTGCAGCCTATATGTGCGTGAACCTTTTTTTTTTTCTTTCTTGTGCAGTGCGTAAGGAAGAAGCAGAGGAGCAAAGTAGGTGCGAGATAGCTACGTTTAATTAATGAACCCCTGCTGTGTGTGTGTGTGTGTGAGAGATGAGATGGTCGCGGGCTGGTTGGCAAAATGACGAAAGGCGAAAGTTTCGCGAGTGTAGAGAGAGAGAGAGAGAACATGTGCGGCGCGACTTTTCCGACTGCGCTTGATGAAATTGAAAGCGCGTATGGTGGTAGTGAAGGTTTTGTTAGGGTTTTGTTTTATGAAAAAACTTAATTTAGAGGGATTGATAAGAGTCGAGGTATATGACACTGTCAATCATTATATATAGGTATATATTAATTTGGATGTTATCAAAATTTGAATAATTATTCTTAAGTAGCCTACGAAATTTACGATAAATAATCTTAAATATACATTTTCGCGCGTTTAATTAAACACAGAAACTTAAGTAGCCGTGTTTCTATACGAGTAGTTTTGCTATCTATAATACAGCTTTCACTAAATCATATAATAAAAGTAGTTCTATTTTATCCGGTTTTGATAAGCAATGTTGAAATATATTTCGAACAATTTTTTTATTCCAACGAAGTTGACGTCATTAAGTCAATTACCAGTGTATTCCAGAAAATCTTTTCAATGTATATAGTCTAACTACGTCTGGAATCTATCTACTTACATTCGTATATGAAAAATATTCTTCAACCCTCAGTCGAAGGATTGATTTTAATATCAAACTATTACCGTTTATTACAATCCCCGTGACCTATAATCGTTTTCTCATCACCATCCACATACTCATACGCAACTTCACCCATCACCAATAACTTTCGCTTCCTTCCCATCCTCTCACACACACATCATCATCCTACAAAGTATATCAACACTATATACATACACCATCGTGTCTCTTACGCGACTACACTCCACGCGCGTAACGCGCTGCACAGCAAGATCCATCATCGTTCCACGACTTCGTGTCTATACATATGCCGGAAGTCTACTTCTTCGGCTTCCTCAAAAGAGAGAGAATACGATGAGCTCCGCATTCGCCGCGCGCTGTACGCGATAAAACATTTTTACTGCACCGCTGCTGTACTCGTACCGCGTGGCGCATAGCGTATATAGCAAGCAATTACGGCTTTCACTGTCGCCGCCGCCACCGTGGTGAGCTGTTATACCACGCGCGTGGGTATGTGCCACACAGTCAACGGTCGTCGGCCTCCCCCCCCGTGTATATAAGAGCGACGCCCTTGGTACATTACGCAGACGTGTATAATACTTCCGCGACCTTGCCCCTTCCCCCACCTATGGGTTTGGTTTTTTGTCGTATTGGGTGGGTGTGATTAGGTGTTGCGGAGAATATTTTTTGTATATATATACACGTAGTTTTGGAGGATACAAAATGAAAATTTTGTAGCGTAGTTTCCTCGTTCCGTTCCTGTATATTAATCGATATAATGTATACGTATATCGCGACTAATTTATCAAAATTATTTTGTATCCACATACGCCGTTATTTCCTCTACGAACCGCTCTAAAAATAGATAAACATATACCTACTATACACTTCCTCTCGCGAAACGAAAGCGCAAGTGCGCGCGCGCGCCATCAATTCAAAACCGCGTCGCTATATACTTTTGCTCACATACATGCAACCTGTTCTCTCTCTCTATATACTTTGTTTTGTTGTTGTGCGCGCGCGCGTCGCGGTTAATGAAGCGAGCGCATGAGCCACAACACCGCGAGCGACTTCTAGTTATATATATATATATATATATGTATAGGTTCAATAGCAGCATGAGCGGAACACGCCCGAGATAAATTAAACCCCGTGCGAGGAGAGATTCTTATCTTAAGAGTGAAAATGGACGCGTTGATTTCCGTTTTTTTCTCCATCTCTCACTCTCTTGATGTTCGAGCTGGTTAAGAGTGAAACCACGCGCGTCTTTGGAGTTTGTTGGCACCGCGCGAATGTCTCTCGTTACTCAATCCAACGCGTATGCGTTTGTAACTTTCCGATATGTCGACTGCGGATTAATTTTCCCATTTCTATGTGTCGCGACGTTTTTAATGGGAGTAAGAGTGGAAGTGCGAGTATATATACGCGCGGAAGGAACAACAAAAAAAAATACATACGTTATTTATAGGTTTGACGTGCGAAATTCATTAGAGCGCGCTATACGCCTGCGGAGAAGAAGCAAAAAAAAACTCGAGTGGTATTAGTTTCCTTATGCGCAAGTGTGCGTGTGATAGCTGTGATTTTTCTTTTATTTTTTTCTTGTTGTTGTTGTCTTTTTTAATGAACGCGAAGCTGTTTTGAGAGAGTGAAAAATGAACAGTGTGGTGTGTGCGTTGAACTTTATCTAATCAATATAAATGCGCGCATTATTTCATAATGTATAATATAATGGTGACCTGAGTGATAGAATATTGTGCGCTTTTATTGGTCAATAAATCATTGTGAGTAATCGCGCGCGCTTATAAACTACAGCCGTAAATATATCGATACGAGTTGGTCCATGAAGACAAAAAAAAAACATGTTACACCAGTATAATTTTTTCCATATGAAATAAATTTATAAGCAGACAAGTCGACCGTTACACCCTATACAAAAAAAAATCTGCTACCATTCCCCATTTCTAATCGCTATTTAACGATTCTCTACTCTCTCAACACTTCCCGCACTATTCTCGAAAGTACGATCATCCATTCGCAATTATTCCCCTCCCCCAACCGCTTCCCCATAAATTATGCTAATAATCCCGCGTGACGCTCCAGTGACTCGCGATCGAAATTGCCTCTTCTCTTCGTACAATGAGAAACTCTCTTCTTGCGCCAGTACCACAATAGTTATAGTATATACATACTCTTGGTCGAAACAATGCGTCAGCGTATACAGCAGACCGAAATTTTCGGACTGCACTTGCTGGCACACCGTGACGACCGTTGCTGCGCGCGCGTGCAGCGAAAGTGACGCTCTACGTCCTATATATGTATATACGTGACCTGTTACGCATTGTGCGCTTCCTGATTCCTATCTCTACAGCATCGTCGCACGCGTGCGCCTCTTAATTGGTGGTAATCGCTATCTTTCTTTTCTTTTCTTTTCTTTTTTATAATCGTTTAGGATGTTGCCGTCACATCTTGACTGCGTAGGGTGACGCGGTTGCTTGAATTGCGTCACGCGGCGTTGCATCAGTTACGTATACGCGCGCAGGTAGGCGACACCTTGTTGCCGTGTTAATTGTCACTTGGGTAATTTATTGTGCGCTGCTTTTGCGAAAATTGTGTGGGTATGTGTGTGTGTAATCGGTGGGGTTTAGTGACCGATTTCGCGATGGTTAACGGTATATATCTAACGCTATGTGTGTGTATATGGGTAGATGCGTGGCGATCGTATACTGTGACGAAAATATGGTAGACTATTAGTTTTGACAATGTATTTCATAATTTCAGTGGAACGGTGTAGTAGTGTTGTGACAGTGTTTAAAGTGGCGATCGTGGTTCGTATTTTGTGATACGGTTGTTTTTAAAGAGCGAATTAATGTGTCGATAAAGGTTTCAACTTTTATCGATTGATTTGTTTGATTTTATTATAAGGATCTAATATTAATAATGGAGTTTAAAATTTGTAATAGTTATGATTTAATATAAATTCGTAACATTGGTGAAAATGTAATGATTATACAGCGAAATTAATAAAATTATATTAATAATGTTATAATAATAAAGTTCCAATCTTATTTAACTTTTGTTGTTAAATGAGAGAATTCCTTTATTGTTCGTCAAATTGATCAGTTTATAAACTCACTAAAGCGAAGGTGAAATATTCTAATTTACAACTGATGTCATTAAAATCGAATTTTGATCATTAATTTATTCATGACAAATATTTCATCCCGGGATATAACGAAATTTCGAACAAAATCTCAATTTGCCGGGCATTAAAGCTTTATCATCGCTTTCAAAATAAATCGCGATTACATTATACGGCCGGCAAACTGAAAAGGCTATATGCGCGGTATATATATATAAGCGCAAGTTGTCCCGTAAAATTCATTTGGCTGGCGGACAAATAAATCTTGTAAACATTTCGCGTTTATACTTTTCAACTTAAAATCCTACCTCGCGATGTTTTAACCATGGTACGCAAGCTACAAGCACTCCCTAATTGTTCATTCCGTTGCATTATATATATATGCATATATATATATATTCCTAAGCGTAAGCGGATTGAAAATACGAAAAGCCAATTACGCGTCCGAGGCGAGGCGAAAACTTTATGTAATTTTAGCGCATGAGTCGTCACGGAGAATTTCACTCGCGACGTGAAATTTCTTAAAACTAAAGCGAAATCCTTTGTGCGTCCCTTTTGACAACGAAAGAAAGAAAGAGTGAGCGAGTGCGCGGAACGATGGATGTAAAGTCGAATTTAATGGCGCGGCGCGTTCAATTAGAGCCTTTAATAACCGCTCGCCTACGAGTATACGTGGTGTCACTCCTATATATGTGCGCACTCGGACACGCGAGTTCCATACGTATATATATATATATATATATATACGTACTTGTAATGCGCCTTTCTCCGCGAGAGAAAAAATAATCTTGCGTCGCTCGAGCGTAACGCGAGCTAAAGATAAGGATCTGGAAAGGTGGATATACACATACATACACGCAGAGAGTCTGCGAATCAGAACAACTTCCGGTTTTGCTTTTTTTTCTTTGGTGTTATTTTTTTTAACTCTTTTTGTTTTTATTATAAAAAAAAATACGAGTACAAAAAAAGGTAGGTAATACAGCCATCCGCTAACATGCGACGCATCATTTTGCCCAAGGTCGTCGTTCTTTTACATTTATATATTTATATATTATATATATTGGTTTTAGCTCAGCCAGTAATGTACTGGCGTTGAGCTCGCGATTGGATATACACACACGTGATGAGAAAGAAGGCGAAACATAGTTCCATTGGAGTGAGACACATTTTGTTTTTTTTTTGTTCTTTAAAGTTGTACTTTATTTTTCAAGTCTTTATTTAAAGTTTCGTAAAAAGATATTTACAAAGTGGTTATTAATATTTACATCGTAGGTAAAAAAAGCTCGTGTGGTTAAAATTATTCGCTAGAATTTGCTAAGGTTGTACATCGATTGACATTCTCATTATTTTTTTTTCTTCCTTTTCTTTTTTGGTCGAATACGAGCGACGAAGAATTTGATAATACCTATATATATGAGAGACGAACATTCAATTATATCTCGAATCCCAGTCGTTCTTTTCAGCAACTAATTGAAGCAATTTGGTTCGGCGAAAGTTTGAATTAAAATTTTACATTATCACGAATATCACAATAGAACGATTCTTGGTATTATCAATTATTCCTCAAGTCAGGTATTTTCGAGGTATCATCGCATTTCACACTAGTATATAGTAGTACAATTATATAAACGTCTTCATGGAACTATGGTCTGCATTATTTCTCATTGCATTGACTATTTCTTCATTTTGATCGGCGTAGACTTTTTTTGCTCAAATTATATATTATGTTGCAAATTGCGTATAAAAAAGGTATAAAAAAAAGAATACATCCTAATATACATTACAGCACTCTGTGCGTAATGCGGACGGAGCCAAGGTTAATAATCGACACACAACAATGGACAAACTGAAGTGTACGATCGTGCGAAAATAGCAGCTTTCGACGATGGTACACTTCGCGTCTCGGGTGCACGATTCTCGATAAATGCGACCTTGACTCCGTCCGATTACTCGTACAATTCACGTCTATCTCTCCCTAATAACATTGAGTTTGAAGAAGCTTTTTTTGATCAAGAAAAAGTCCAGCCCGCGTCCTCGACTCGATCGCTTTTGGAGAAATAAATATACAAGAGAGGCAGATAGAGAGATTGAGAGAGAGAGAGAGGCATTACAGTAATAGAGTCGGTTTAGTGGCCTCCGTAACCGTGTTCAGAGTAATCGCCGCCGCCGTAGCTCGATTCGCCATGATGTCCGTGTTCCTCGTGGTGGTATTCCTCGTGGTGTTCCTCGTGGTGATGGATGGGCACTGGTACTGGTACCTTAACTGGGTAGGGCACTGGTTTGAGCACCTCATGTGGCACCTTCTTCTCGACGTAGACGGGGTAGGGCCTGTCGACTGGTACCTTCACGGGGTAGGGTATTTCCTTCTCGACGGGGTAGGGCACTTTCTTCTCGACTGGGTACGGCGCGGGCACTGGTACCTTCACGGTGTAGGGCACGGGCTTTTCAACGGGGTAGGGCCTGGGCTTGTCGACATGGACCTTCACGGGGTAGTGCACGATCTTCTCAACAGGGTAGGGCACCTTCTTCTCAACGTGCACGGGGTACGGCTTCTCGACGGGGTAGGGCACGGGTTTCTCGACGTGCACCTTCACCGGCACCGGGATGTTCTTGTAGACGGGGTACGGCTGGGGCACATGGACTGGGACCTTGACGGGGTAGGGAATGTTCTTGACGACAGGGTAGGGTTGGGGTACTGGCACCTTCACCTCGTAATGGACCTTCTTCTCC
The DNA here is from genome assembly GCA_035583055.1 of Torymus tubicola. NCBI lineage: Eukaryota > Metazoa > Arthropoda > Insecta > Hymenoptera > Torymidae > Torymus > Torymus tubicola. The sequence continues at coordinate 32,059 of JAWWEQ010048927.1, forward strand.
ACGGGGTAGGGTGCAGGCACGTAGACCTTGTGGGGTACTGGACGCTCGACTGGCACATGCACCGGGTAGTAGACTTTCTTCTCAACAGGGTATGGTGCAGGAATGTGGACGGGCACCTTCACTGGTACTTTCACGGGTACGGGAATTTTCTTCTCGACGGGGTAGGGCTGGGGTACTGGAACCTTGACCTCGTAGTGCACCTTCTTCTCGACAGGTACATGTACCTTCTTCTCAACGATGTATGGTACCTTCACCTCCTTCTCGATCTTGATTTCCTTGATCTTGCCATGATCGTGATGCTCATGGTGTTCGTAGTGCTCCAGGTGGTGTCCCTCGAGGCCGCTCAGGTCGTGACCGCCGAAATCATGACCACCAAAATCGTGACCGCCGTAACTGCCGCCTTCGTAGCCGCCACCGAAGTCACCCTCGAGGCCGTACAGTCCACGTTTGTCTTGTTTCTTCTCGGCAGTCGAAGAGTCGCTCTTTTCCTCGGCAGTTACCGAAGATTTCTTTTCCTCCTTCGAGACTTCTTTCTTCGCCTCCTCGCAGTGACCCAGAGCCAACAGGCCCAGGAGAAGTATCGTAATCTGTGAACAAAAATAATGACAAATGATATTAATTATAATGAAATAAAAGCATTGAGTGTAATACGCAATTAAGTGTATTAATGAGATGAAATAAAATCTAATAATACATTATGTAATGTGAAAAAAAAATTTTCAAGTTACTGTAGATCAAAAGGCAAAAAATGATCATTGGAATCGCAAAAAGTGAAAACGCTTATTACGTTAATCAGGCTGACTTGATTGATTATCATAAGTGCTTTGGTATCACTTTTGCGTAAATGAAACTGTTTCACGTGAAAACGAGCAAAGTGTGGCAACAACTGGTGCTAATTGCTCTTCACTCGTTATTAATGCAATTTTCCTGATGAAATCGAAATTAGAATTTAATATCGCGCTATTGAGAAATACACGTATAGTCGACTTGCTTGGTGAGCATTTAGTTTACTGCTGAACATCGATGAAACTCGTATTCTAACGGCTTCGAGGAAAAAAAGTAGGTTAATTGATTGCTAAATGATGAAACGGTACATCATTGCCAAATAAAGAGTGCAAGTGTTACATTTATATGGACCCGTTGGAAAATCGATAAATTAAGGTAAAATGAAAATCTTTTTAAATAATTTCCCTTTCTCTATTGTTCAAGATAAATCATCAGTTATCGATAAAGTATATAAAAGATGAAATATATTTTACTTTCCTCGATAAAAAACGCGATAATTTAATAAAACACAAAAATGAACTTCAAAATATTGTTTTCCATATCCAAATAAACCTCTAAAGTCCCAAAATTCACAAAATCCAACAAAAAATTTCACCGCAACATAGAACATTCTCGAACAAACCAGGCGAAACAATACCGCTACTACTCTTTCTTTATTTCGCGCGCGTTTAAACTTGCACTCTCAACAAAAAAGATCATAATCCCGGCACACCGCAAACTCTCTATATTATTTTATTCGCACTTGTTCCTTTTAACAACATCCGCACTTCTCACACTCGCGTTTGTCCACGATGTATCAATAAGTAAAGAAAAAAAAAGAAAAAAAGTTAAAGTCCCTTCGTTGAATTAGCCTCGACTTACCGAGAGTCGCATGGTACCGGTAACGCACTGCAATGCCGGTCGCGTTGTCCCGACTGCACTGGATGCTTCCCCCAGCTTAGCTGACGGCTTTATACTCCGGTAGTCCGCGGCTTTCCCTCTACCTGCGCCACACGCTCGTGCGCCCGCGCGCGCGCACTCACGTTCGAAAGTGAACACATACACATATACTTACATATACGCGTGTATAAGTGTATATACACATGTATGTATACGCTTTATGGAGAGCCTCTCACCGGGAGCAAACGTAGGAGCAGCGGTAGTAGCAGAGCGTCTATATTTCATTTTTGCCCGAGTTGCGGAACCCCTCCGGAGACTTTACGCGACGGGAAATCTTTTTCGAGTATATATGTGTATATATGGATGTGAGGATGTTGGTGTACTACCGTTGTTGTAGAATTCGATGGGTGTTGGGAGAATGTAATGGGGTGTGGACCTTATGTGATTTTGGCTATGATGATTGGATGTAGAGTGGTAAGGTGATGGTTGAAATGTCTTTTTTAAAGTAAATTAAGCAGATTTGAAAAATAATAAATGTAGTATATATCATTAATTGATATAGAATTTTAATTAAAAACCACTAATTGTTCAGAACAAATGTATATAACATCCTTGTCTTCATAATCTTTGAAAGGTTCTTTTTCGTATTACACGATTGAATTTTTAGAATTTTTGTGAACATTTAAAAACTGCAGTTATCTTCAAAGATTTTAAAGAAAAATTAGCAAGTCATAATATTATTTTAACAATCCCATTTGGAGTTCATGCCTGTATGGTTTATTTAAAATTATTTTCTAAAAAGTAACAAACTTCAAAATCTACCAAAAAAATATAATCGTGACCATCGAGCAAATGATTTTTATCACAATCAAAAAAAAAAGAAAATATTTGCATACAAAACATATACTTTATCAACTTTCTTCGACCGACAATATCATAATAAAACCTGAAGTTAGTCCGTGTAATCTTAGATCACTAGGATTACAAGGTAGAGTCTATATATACATTATAAGTATGAATTTTTAATCAGACACTTTTACAGAAACGCTCGCGTATATATGTATCGTCGATGCATTCATTATAAAGCGCGCACGTAACAACTTTGACTAGTAAAAGTGTTTTCGTTTTAAAAAGCACCGATATATCGGTAAACTTCCTCTTTTCGACGGAAGGAAAAATTCTCATTTTTTTTTCTTATACACCGCGCGACCACGTAATAAGAGAATTCAATCTCACGCGCGCACGCGCATCATATGGTCTTACATGACGACGGCTATAGGCGCATCCGCGACGCGCTTTTCGCTTTTGCGGTCATGTGTGTGTGTGTGTGTGTATACATATACATTTCCACTTTCCGTATGGAAGCAAATTGTCCATCGCTAAAGGGGAGTATGAAAATTTTCTACTAGCTGATTAGTTATAAGCTTGATTCTCTCACTCTTTCTCTCTCGATTGAGGATGTGGTTGTTGGAGGGGAAACGATCGGTTTTGAAAAGCGATTTCCTGAAAAACTTGTAATGATCCATCGCAAGTTTTAACAACTTTTTTAAGTGCATTCGAGTACCGTCATTACTGTAATTTTCTGTTCAAGCTTGTTTCTCACAGTCACTGATTCCAATTGGGCAATAACGCGCGAGATTTTTCAAAGTCGCATTTGAAATTATGGTAAAAAGGATCTACGCGTGCAGTCATTATAACGAGCAAGTGCGACTTTAATATAAGCAAATGAATATTTTGAAATATTAACACTCTGAATTTTTGAGAAACACGCACATAATGGCGTAACCCACGGCCAAGTGTATGTGTCTGTGTGTATCTAAGAAATTATCTAGTCAAATGCTGAGATTTACGTAAATCACATACACACATACCGAAACCGTTCCTCTGCAGTTTCTTTTAGGTGATTAGATACGATAACTTTTCCATTGCTCTTTCTTCCAGATTTGATTACAGCTTTAGCCTTAAACTTGAAACTATTTTGCAACTGTATACTTACATTTAAACTTTTGCAAAATAAGTCGTCGCTATAAGTTTATCTCTATTAGTATATTCATAAGAGTATTAAAATTCGTATTTTTTTTTTCGTAAATCATAAGCATCTACGCATATTCCACTAAACAACGAGATCCAATTTCACCTCTGTTATACATATATTGAGAAATTTCACTTTTTGAAAACTTCCAATTCGAATGCCAATCGTATATACAAAACTACGTTAACGATAACGAATGTATATCGTATAATATATTAACAACTTCCTATTGGACTAATAATAATATTAATAATAATAATAAACCCGCAACGCAGCGATAAATTCTCGAACGTTCGCTGCTCTAAAATAAAACATCCAAAGCGTATAGCACATATACACGCGCTGCACATACGACATTTCACCGCTCTCAGCTCCGCACCTCACGCCCAAACATTCCGTGTCTCGGAAAAACACCTCGACGCGCATATATATATGTATATCTATACGGGAAACGCATTAAAAATAGCAAATCAGTTTTACGATACGTATACGTACATACATACGCGAGCGCTCGCTATATATATATATATATATCGTTTATAAAGAATCCGAACGGAAAATATATTCTCAAGCGCGCGCGCGGCTGCTCAATCGCGCGGTTTTCTCGCGAGAGTGAACCTGACCGAGGCGAGAAAAAAATCGCGAGTCAATAAACTCAAGCGACTAGCCGCAGGCGAACTGCGCCGCGCGAGTTGGCGTAGGTCACGGTTGAGCTAATATGCTAAACGCCGCGCAGTTGTTGTAGATTCTGGTGACAACTTTTACTGTTTACAAGTATGCTTTATGCGCGTGCACATTGGAATGATTTTTTTTGTTTTAAGGTTGTGCTACGATGATTGTCTTTGTGAAGGTTTTTTGTTGGATTGTGTGTCTATACTGATTGGCCGTGGGGGAGAAAAATGGTGTGTGGTGCTGTGGTGTAGAGAAATGAATCGATAATAATGACACGATTGTGGTCACGGTTGCAGGAGAAAAGAGTTTTTGATTTGAGATTTTGATGAGATATGCAGATTGACGGTGTGTATATCTATGGTTTTGGGAAGTGTAGTATAGAATTTTAATTTGATCTATAGTTTACGAAAAAGTAGCATTTTAATTTTATAAATGGTAAATTTGGAAGCATTGGTTGTAGAAAAGTCGATCAATTTTTCCAACATTATTTTAGCTAATGTAATGATAATTTGATTTTTCGTACGAATCATAAAATAAGAAACATTTTTTCCCAAATTAGTTGGTTCATAATTTAAAATTAATAACAAATTTTCATTTGGTACTTTTTACTTATTGAATAAGCAATCATGTATACAATTACTACTACCATACAGACATTTTAAATCGATACATCCTTAACTTTAAATCTGTTTTTTTCTCAGCTCGTATTATTATCAAACCACCAAACGCGGCAATCAACGGCTAACTGCACGAGTGATTAACGATCAATTAGAAAAATCGTTTGAAAACAACTTTATCTCCTCATTTTTCAATAATAATTTTCAACATTCAAATGACCGCGCGCACATACGCTAAATATTAGCAATAAATTTCTACCAGCTCACAAATTTATTTATACACCGCGCACTCTTACATTTTAATTTTCCTCCCACTTTACATTAACATACTACTACTACTATACGCGCGCGCATTTTTTATCAATTAGCTGGAAAACGGTGGTGATATCTGCGGTGTTTAGGGAAATGAAAATAGAGTGGACACGCGAGTTGTGTTATATTTGCAAAAACGAGAAAAGATACAATCATTAAAGGAACTTTAGACTCGGAAATCTGTATATATTTACTTATAGGCGTGTGCGCGCGCGCGAATGCTCGCGAGAGAGCGATAATTATATAGTAAAAAATCATTCGCGTGTTATGATCGTTACGTAAGGTGTTGCTGCGGTGGTTTTCGAAAAATACCGTTCAATTAGATTTTTTTAATAGTGAGTTTTCACTACGGTCGTGTGCCTCAGCTTTTATGAGCAATGCGCGACGTAATTATTATATTTCTTCGTAACAAGACTGTCCCTGCAAATTATGAAATTCACACTTTTGACTAGTGAGAATATAACATTCAAGCACTGTCATTGTTTTTTTTTCATTTAAATATTGTGGTTCATTGTAATAATGCAAGTATTTATATACATTACAGCACATTTGTATCTTAAAAAGTAATGTTATTACACTGCTTCCAAAGTTATTGTATACTTAATTGATTTCGACACTCATTCCACGCAGTTAATGGCAATTTTTCATTTTCTCGCTGTTCATATATACGTGATGCAATGTAATCTCATTCGCCAACAGAATAAACACACATACACAGATATACACTCAGAAACAAATGGCCCTTTTTCTAACACACATTTTTACGTACGTGTGTGTGTCTGTGTATCGTACTTTCACACAATTTTCATAAATGATTAACTTGTCGGTAAATAATCAAAGCGCGCTACTGTGCATATGTACACTGCAGTTTGCATAAGTCTTGCGCAAGACTCGGTATATGTATAATTTTTTTCGCGCGCTTTCGTACTACTAAAACTTCGCGCAAGTTTTTGGTATACAAGTATATATATATGTATTTCGAGCTGCTTGTCACCGGTCCTGAAAACGCGTCGTTTACATAATAACTGGGTCAGATTATAATTAAATACCTTACGCGCACGCCTAGTTCCATTAAAATCTGCAACAAGTGACGTTTGGTACGCAGGTACTTAATCAGGACTATAAGAAAATTGTAAAACTATTTTTTCTACTTCAATCTGTTTATACCAATAATCTTTTTATTTTTACTAAGAATAATAATTTAACTACTATGTGTTAAGGTTTTTGAAATTATAATGAAAAATCTAAAGACACAACTGTATTTATTTTATTACAATTTATTATTATATTTTGTTATATAAACCATTTCCAACCATATCAACACCGCAATCTCATAACTTTAATATCAACATACTTAACGCTTAAACTATGCAGTAACCAAACCCAAACGACGCACGCATGACCATTTCGAAAAACCATACCCTGTTACAGTCTATTATACACTGCGCCGAATATTGACATCCGATATAACCCTCGGCTCTTGTGCAAACACAAAAAGCATAACGGACGAAAATAACGAAAAAAAAGTGCACGCGCCGCTAATTCGGCTTTCACGTTTGCTTGATTTTGCAATATATATACACACATGTACGCGCGCTTGCCTGCGCTACAAACGACCTTTCATTTTTCGCCTCGGGGCCTTTCTCTCCTTTGTAGTCCCAAGAGGTCCACACTTCGCCCCTTTATAGATTATACATTTTCGGTTGTACTGATACTTACATGCATATATAGCAGGCGCGAGTGTTACGTTGAACTGTATACGTTCGACATATTCTGCGTTGGAAATCCTGTTCTCGAGATTATTCAATAGAGTATATAGCAAGCGATCTTATTAGCGGTAATCGCAAGGTGAACCGCCGCGTGTATATGTACGTTTGTGCTGTTTTTTTTTTCTTCTTCTATTTTTTCTTATTTGACATAATGTTGTTGCGACGGCATTACAAAACTGTAACTGCTGCTATGGGTGTTCGAGATCTCTGATATTGAATGAGAGAAAATGCATACGTGTACGTAGTCTTTGTGGTCAGATAAGTAGCAATTTCGGCCTTCGATTTAAAATGTTGGTCTATAATGAAATGTTTACGCGAATAGTATATGGGTTGATGAAATGCACTTTTGCTATAGTGTATATAAATAAATAGTAATGCGAATTTGAGTATAGTTCCTCGTAGCGATTGATTTGCTTGAAACTTGCAGAATTATATATATAAGAAATATAATTACTGTTTACAAAACACACATTTTCTAATAAGCATATACATTTGCCATTGCACTCGAGTAAATACCAACTGTTTACAAAATACATATTTTTCAACTAATAGAAGCAAGGTAAACGTGCTCGAGCTCCGCGTGTTTCATCATCGAAAAGTCATCTATACGTATATTTATTTCTAGAAAAAACATATTAAGCGTAACGAAAAAAACGGACATATACCATCGTTATCACCACTGTACCATTAACCCTTTAAAATATAATAATAACCCATTTAACCATCTCAATTTCTTTGGATTTTAACTATTCAATTAGTTGTTAATGTATTCAAATTTGGGTTTTTGCACTTATCAGTTACATAATTGTTTATAACATAATATTTATAAACAATCGCAAACATAAAAGAAAAATCATACTTCAAACGATTAATTACATAAAATCACCTATACCAACTACATACTAACCGTTCCCCACACCTATAACACGTATATATATCCCGCTCTATACACTCGTCCCTAAAATCAATTCCCAAGCTTCTCCGCGCGGGCACACATCGCTTCTTCCTCACCGGATTAAGTAATCGCAATCCTCGCAGAGCCTCGCCGCGTCATTACCGCATATATATACACACATGCGCGCGCTCGTTCCTAAACCCGCACGTATACACGAAGCCTAATTCGGTCATTTCCAATCGCGGCCGCGGCGTATACGCGCATGCAAATGTACACTCGTATATACATATATATAGGTTACATAACGTGTAACCGTAATGTACGAGTGACCGAAAATTTCGTGGTACTTTCGGTATCACTTTCATTCGTTCGCTATATGGCTGTGCCGACCGGTTGTATGAGGCTGGTGTAAAGTGCACGTATATATGAATGGTACGTGTGAGTGTGAGTGTGACAGAGGTGAGAAATAAAGTGTTTTTGTTGATGAAAAGTTGATGTGGTGCGATGTAGAAAAAGGCGATTGTTTAGTGGATTAGAAGCGTGGCTGGTTTTTTGTGGGTATAATGTGATTAAGGTTTTCAATGGATTAAGCCGTTAACTGGGAACTGGTTTGACTGATAAGGAAGACGCGCGGTTTACTTGTATATTGTATATAGCTCAATTGTTGCTTATATATCCACGTACGGTTCTATATAATTATCGTTGCCAAGTGTTATTGAAGATTTATATAGAAATCAGAGCTAAAGAAAGTCGAAGAAACTGTATAAAAAGAAAAAAAAATGAAGAAAACAAGGGAAAAAAAGCTCGGTTGTCCGCTTATACGCGCATATAGCAATAAAGTTGCGATTGATTGATGGATGGATGGATTAGAAATAGAATTTTTCCTCGATGCTACTACTATTACTACGGGGAAAAAAGAGTTTCGTAACGTCATAGGAGAATTTGCTATATATCTCGTAATTAACATTTCCCCGTCGTTTTCTACAGTGCGTTGCGTGTTTATTTTTTTTTTCTTCAGAAACACACAGCCTGATTCATGCCACCGTGCTAGATCCATTCGTGTGAACGACATTCTCACTAAAGTTCGTGTTAGTATAAAATAAGGAAATTATTGTAATAATATTCTGTTGTTTATAATTTCATATATTTTTCAAGAAACCCATAAATTTACTCTGCTAAATAGAAATTTTAATATATAATATTACGGTCTATTCAGTATATAGTATACGGAATAGAAATGTAACTTCTATGAATTACCGTTGATAATAACGTATCCGGTTATATGGAATTCACTGTTGTATCATCACGCTTATTTAAATAAAAAGCCGAGCAGTGTACCGAAGACACTGTGCGAAGTCTAGTTTTCCAATGGGCTTGTCTATAAACAATGAAGAAAAATGTTGTTATAACAAAAAAACTGCTGAATATGTTATAAAACATATATAATTAAAGAGCAACCATGCTTTAAACAGTTCGAAAGAAAAAAATGGATAATTAAGAATCATCACATAACGATTATATTGATAGTTATGTACGGTTTTTTTCACAATCACTTTTATTGCCCGGCAACGTAACCTTATTAAGTGCAAACGCGAGAGACTGTAAATAATTGAAAATAACCGTTGTTCACGTTTCAATTTCTCCAATTAGTCGTATATATACGTATGTAGCTTTTTGCACTTCCCTCGTTTCTTCTTTTTTTCTTATTCATTCGCCACTACGATGGACAAGCCGCAGAAAAAAGTTCAGACGAAAGCTAAATAAATTTCTCCGTTAAATATAACAAAAAAATATATATAAATAAATAAATCTACACCTGCACAGCCTTATTTATATACAAGCTCACGGTTACTCACCTACACTTCAACATCACGTGTATATGGTAAGCAAAAACTCGCTTTAAACATATACAACATAAGTTCTAGAACGCTCGCCTCTATCGTATGTGTGTACATATATATATTCGAGTAAAAGTGAACGCGAACGCGCGTGGATCTCTTCCGACCGATTGGCTTGATTACCGTGCATACTACTACGCGCTTGTGGCGTATATATACGGTGAAAATTAATCGCCGACGATGATGCACCGGATATATATCCATCTGCGAAGATTCGCCCGCTCGATTGCGGAAAGCGGTACGGAATACGTGCATATATGCGTGAGAGAAGGTGTGAAGGTGATATGCAGCTGTCGATGGTAGTATGGAGATTATACCTGCGCGATATGGGAATATATGAATTGTTTGATGGCGAATAAAAGTTTTTTGAGAGATTTGATTGGTAAAAGTGTAAATAACGAAGGTATATTGGTAGTGTTGTAAATTGCCTTATGCTCGATTAGGCTGGTGTATAAGTGCTGCCTGTTAATTTTATTGGTGTACCGGTAGATGTACATTCATCATTCATTATTTTATATTTAATATTTGGAATGAATGCTTCTGTACTTAATTCTGTTTTAAATTTAAGGAATAAGAGATGCATAGTGTTAAATGAATGGTACGAAAACGTTTGAGAAAGTTTATTTTAGCCGATGTTAATATATATATTTGTTAAAGAAGAAATAAATTATAAGGTGTTTTCAGTCATATTTAATCGAATGGAGTTCTTAATAAATTAAACCTAAGTTAATCGATTTGATAAAAATGATTAAGTTAGTTATTTATTAAAGCATTTAAAATGTATAAATGCAGCTTTTGAAACGAAGGAGTAAAAATGTTTTGGGTCAAGGTGAACTCGTTAAGTGTGTGTGTACTTTCATTCAAATGAAAACTTTGCTTATTTGATCGCGTTTTGGTAATGCAATTATCCTTCCCTTTATAAATAGAATGATTAATGATGTTTGATGGCAGTTTTCATAATTGCTATGAAACTAAAATTTTAATATTAATGAATTAGAATCTATAATTCACGTTGATATTAGCATATTGTGTTATAGTTATTTATAATATTTTTTTAAATATTCATATGAATAAAGGTTTATAAAACGAATTAAAGCATAAAGAGTCACATCAGAGCAATTCATCCCACAATACATTTAATGTCGTAAATTCGTACACGAACGAAAATAATATCCGTAATTCCCCCGAGGGCTAAAAGAGAAAAATATGAGCGTGTAAACGGCTTAACCATCAGGCAAATTACTCTTAAAGGTATTCATTTTCATAATTATAATTGTATGTATAACTTAATTATGCAAATTAACATGTAATTCAATACAGTAGTCGGTTCTGAAAGAGCAGTGACACTTTGACCCACAGAATAATGAGTTCAATCGTATGTGCGTACAAATTAAAATTATACGTTTATAAATACAAAATTAATTTAAAATGTCAAATTATATTGACGTTTAATCAAAAATATCGTTAAATAAAATATATTTTAACTAACCTTATATGTACATTCAATCTTTCACTTGCTTTCATCGGAAAGTTGAAATATATAAACATTGAAAAATTACGTAAAAAGTGGATTTTCAACAGTAATTAAAGAATTTCCGCAATAAAATTTTATTATCAACCTTTTTTCAGGTATCTCGAGTTCTAAAAAAATTGACATGCAACTTCATTACGAAATCGGAAACACTTCACAGTATTACCGAATTTCAAGTATATTACATATAGAAAACATATTTACCATTAATAAAACGATCAAATATACATAATATCGTTTCAAGATATATCAACAGCTCACGACAAATTCCCAACCCACAACACCCCAAAAATCTCTCACAGATCATTTGCCACCGCTTCAATCTTACGAAACGTCGATATAATGTATATATATACATACCTACACACGGAAGCTTCTCCTCTCGCGTCATTACGGCGCTTTTTCCGATCGAAAACCGAGAGGCCGGCCGCGCGTAATCGCCTGCTTTCGGCTCTTTACAGCTTCATTAGCCGGCGTATAGTTCGACATTTTGTTTGTATATTACAGCCTGCAGCCGCTCGGTTGTGCGCCAAGATAATATATAGGTAATAGCTGCCTGTTTTTGTCGCTTCCTTCGGCGGCGCGATTAAATTACACGCTGTTTAGGACGTGTTGTTGTTTTTTTTTCTCTCTCTCTTTCTCTCTCTGTTAGCGATGTGGTGGCCAGTCGTTTTTTCAGCTTGCGAAACGAGAGTAGGTATGTATATACGCGCGAGTTGTGTAAGGTTTGGGTCATTGGGTCGTTAGAGCGAGATGGAGAGAGAAAGCGCGAGATCGATATACGGAGTTTGATTTTTAACATATATATATGCACGTGGGAAATGGAAAATTGTGTATGTGTGTGTATGCTTTTTTTGTTATTTTAATTGCTGTTAATTATGGTAAAATTAAAATATGATAAAGCTTGTCATATTTAATGTATATAATTGCTAATTTGCTAATTTTACAGAATATATTCAAAGTAAACCCGTGTATATACTTATAACATTCAGTGGGTAATTAAGTCATCTCGATCATCTGCCATGAAAAGACACGGAACCCGGCAATTACGTCACTAAACATATATAGAGCCGTCATTCGAGGTATAAGTACCCTAAACAAACCTCGTAAACGGTCGCGTGCCACCGCCTCTATAGCCTATATATGACGATATAATAACAGGCATCCGACCGAAAAGTCCATTAAAAATCACTTTTCAAAAGCGGCGCTAAAGCAGTCGTCGCTCATGAATTATTCATACGATGTTCCCACGCGCGCGTTTCCAATCGGTGAAAGAGGGATCGGGAAATACGTGGATTTTAATTTCGCGAGGTGTATAGAGGAGGTGGAAAGTTACCTTGCTTTGAAGAGTTTTCGGTAATTTAATTGTGCGGGATTTTATTCGTTGTAAGTGTTAAAGTTTATTTTTTAAGTTTACATTAACAGTGGGCGATGATTACAAAGTGCGTGTCAGTATGATTTTTTTTTCGTTCTTACTTAAAATATCTTTTACAAGTGGACGTAGCGTGGTATTATACTTGATTACAGGAAGTAATAATGCGGCTTCCTCGGTGAAAATATTTTTATCAATAATGTTATATGAAAACTTGTAAAGCAGGCAATTTTCACGTGAGAAGTAATCGTTTAACGTACACACACATATACACGTATAAATATTTATAAATTCGTCATAATTATTCATAGAATTTATAATTCATTAAACAATTAACATTTATTATAACAAAATTTGAAATATGACGAATTAATGCATATTGATGGTATATTACAACGATTAATTACGAAAAATGCAGTTAATTATTGATACATCATTTATATTGTTAATAAAAATAACATTATATGAAAGTCAGTTTAATTAACAATGAAAAATATCTCTTTTCAATGTATGGTTTCAATGAAAATACTGCCATATGAACGTATAATAACAAATAATCATGGAAAGTACAGTACCCCGTATTTTAACCGAACGAATAATAATAACAATAATCAATCGCAAGTTGAATCACTTCGAATCAACGATATTTTATAATAAAATAATTACAAGGGCTTCCATGCTACAATTTCCACATGTATATATATATATAAACCTCGACGCAGGAAGTATAAATCGCTCAATATTACTTTTTCATCTACACACACACACACACCTACCGGTGTAACTTTCTTCACGCTCGCGCTTATTTAACATCCGCTCTCGTAAACAACACCGCTGTATGTATATATAGCGAACTATCGGCCGAACTTCTAGCAGCGAACTTTTCTATATGCACCTTCCCTATACAACAACGACGACGACGACATTGTATTCTCCCTGTGCTGGGAATTAACGCGGCGTTATATATATTCACGCTCGATTTACCGCGTTCGGTATATTTTTCAATTCGCTTTATCAATATATACCTATATATATACACACGTAGCTGCGAGCGCCAAATGACTTTATATATATTTATCGTGTCCTTAATCCACCATTATTATGAGAATTATACGCGGTCTCGCGTGGCTCATTGATGTTCGTAAATCAGTGCGTGTATATATATGTATTATACATACTAGCGCATTTGAATTTTAAATCGGAAAGAGTTAAATTGAGGTATGTAGCTGAAAATTTCGGGAAAATTTAGTAATACCCCGTGTGTGTGTTAGCTAATTCATATCGCTATGTGGAAGTTACGTTATATGGAAAAATCCCGTATGCATATATATAATTAATTCTACCTACACTACAGGCTTTTTAGACACTTCGTGTGTACCTCGACCTCGTAGACTTTCACGTCGACGTTTGGCTTCTTCATACACGGGAACCCAGAGCAATAATAATCGTCCTTCGTCATCTCCAACAGCTCGTAATTGCTTCTCGGGTAACATCCATCCTTCGACTTCATAAATTCTCTTGTCATCCCGATCGTACCGTCTTTTTCCACCTTCCTAACTGTTGTTACATGCTTATCGCATACTTTGCTCACGCACGACGTCGTCAGGAGTAGGAACCCATCGTCCTTAGTGTTCGCCATTGACATCCTTTTTAACGGTACTCCGAAGCCTTTACATATATCACATACTTTAATCACAACCTCTATCTTTTTAGTTAAAGCAGTGTCGAAGAGGAGACATGTAACATTCGTTGCTGTAGAGTTGCCAAAGCAGAACCCGAGATTACCGTGACCACCAGAGTGGCTTAGTACCTCGTCTTCGTGGTTCGTGTCTACTTCTACAAGACCAAGGCGAGTGCCGTTTGACGCTAGCTGGGTTATACGAGTAGTGTTCGCATCCGTCGCCATGTGGTAGAAACATTCACTACCATCGCCTAGACGTGCCATTGACCAGGTCAGCGAGTCGTCGATTGTTGACGCGAAGAAATTCGTTTCGCCGTCCTTGAAGAAACAAGAGAAAATTATTTTTTTAAATTGTTATACCGATTTTAATGGTTAAACAAAATAGAGCAATACTTACTTGAACGACACGTTCGCCATTACTGTCAAAGCGAACCCTGCATATACCATCCTCACAGATCCTCGGACTCTTGACGAACAAGTCGAAACTGCCATTTCCGTATGGTACAACAGAGTGAGACACGTAATGCACGTAGTTGACGTGTTCGTGGAGGACAGTTTCAACCTCACGGGACTGGCATTTGTCCACGTCGACAATTACAAGCCTGATTCCACCTTCTGCTTTATCTTTTTCGTTATACAACCAGGATACAAGAACCTTCGAGTCGCCCAACCCTATAAGCCTCGTCTCCCAAACTCTATCCTTAGTGAAGATCAAAGGCATCTTACACTTGTTCTTCTCAACTCCAGATTGATCTTCAAAAGTACGCACGTCCAGGTGAAACTGTCCAGTCGAGTTGTTCTGTAAAATCGATGCTACAGCGATGATACCATTGTCTAGTTTTGTAAACAACGGTGTTATACCCGGCGTTTGTAATCCTAATTTTGCTGTCCATTCTGGACTGTCAATTGTAACTGGTTGAGCTGTGACCTTGGCGAAGATCACGAGGAACAACGTGACGCTTGGCAACGTGAGCATGGTTTATTGCTGCGAGTGTGCTGAAAGTATAATAAAAAAAAATTTATGTTCGAAAGGGGAGGAAATTGAGTGCTTGCGAATGACGCGGTAAATCAGATTTTTATGCTGGCAGGTTGACGAGATTTAAGGTGTGTGTATGTGTATGTAGCGATTTATTGATTTTTTGGGGAAAATGTTTTTGTTTTCGAAGTAGTGAAATTTTTTAATTTACTGGAGTAAAGGGTTTGAGTTGGTATAATTTAAATTGGTTGTAGAAATATTTGGATAATATTGGTAATAAATATATGGTGGTCTTTTTTTTTAATTTAAATCAAATATGATGACGTTTATTTGAGTTTAATTAAATGAACAACTGAAATTCAATACAGAGATGTACTTGCTGTTATAATGAAATATGGATGTGCGAATTTAATTAAATGTTGCATTGTGTTTGTTTTACAATATATATATATATATATATTTGAAATAATTACTCACCGTACGATGTACTATAAAGCAATTGAAAAATAATCGAAAATTTGGTTATAAATGAGATTTTATTTATCTATTTATACCAGTCACTAGCTGAAGCCAGACTAACTGCGGATCCAACCATCCAAACTTATAAATTCGTGTAGAAGTGCCTGCTAAGGATTAACTATGATGTAATAGGATTATTATCGAATTAAAATCCAGTGATGATTTTGAAAAGCTTTCATGTTTCTTTGAATCGACCGTGATAAACCGGTAGTGGCGATTCATTGGTTGAATAAAAGACGACCTTTGATGTATACACTTTTGATTAATTACATCTTTTATTGTAGATACAGTTCCGATATAGCTTCCTGATATGTCATAGATTTTTCGTATATTATTCACGTTTAATGACAATTTAAAAAAAACTACTATATATAAGCTATTTATATGTTAAGTGCATCACTTATGGTTCATTCAATTTAAATCTGATGTGTTTATAAATACTTTAATGTTTAAATATAAACGTACAATGATCTATTTGAAATACGTATAGCTTCAAAGTATTTCTCTTTAACCTGATGAATGACTATTTGATTATTATTGATTGTATTTTTGTAAACGGGGGGTATAACCGATATCGTTAAAAATTTCTTATTAATTAAAATAATTAAATGCTGATAATAAAATATAAAACAGCCTATATACGAAACATATTTGCGCATGATTTTATTATTGGCATTAGTATAGCACACGGAGAGCGAGCGAAATATATAAATAACTAAATAATTGTTAACTTTTATACGCGGACGATAAATTATATTCATTGATTTGAATCTAAAATTAGTTACATATCACATTTTACTACGAAAAAATAGTAATAAATTTTTATTATCCTTCCTTTATCGTCCTGATTTACGTATTTATGAAAGAAAGAATTAATTATAACTGCAATAATAAAGTTAGTATAATTTAATTGTCTACCTTATACATTACAATATATTTATATATGTTATACAGCTACATAAATCAGTCATTTATCTCTCTTTCAGAATTCCATTACAGAACCCTAGAATTCTTCCCTCTTACTACTCATCCCCCTTACGACGAAACTTTCCTATACGAAGAAGAAAAAAAAAACACAGCACCCCCGTTTACAAAAAAGAACAGCTTTCATCATAATGCTTAACAATCAATCCAATAACATACTCAAAAGCATCGGGCCTTAACAACCTTATCGTACACTCCAATCTCCTCCTCCCTCTTAACATTACAAGCATAGAAAACGCAAATCCTATCGTCTTCCTCAAAAAACGTGAATTGCTGTTGTTTTCGAGGCATGCAACCTTCGTCCTTGAATTTTTTGAAGGTACCATAGAAGCCATCAGCGTCGAACCGTGTTAGTGTTATCTCGTGGTCCGCGCAGTTGTCCTTAGCATTGGGACAGTTTACGGATAGCAAGACTAAACCACCCTGGGGCAAATTGTGCACAGCGAGATATTTGGCAGAGTACCCAAGGTCTACGGTGATGTTGACACTGGCACGTAGTGATTCGTCCATTTGCATACAGTGTACCTCGTTCTGAGCGGACTCCGTTATGTAGCAAAAACCGAAGAACCCTGATAATGTTAAGTGAGGAATTTTAGTACGAGTGAAATTACATGGTTATGATGATTTTTTTTAAATGTAGATGTGATTCGTTTGAGTATCAATATGCCATAAAAACAAGAAATATTTATTATCCCATTTTAAATGTAATTCTAGGCAAAGCTATACATAAGCGTATGTAAATTATTGAAAATTAAAAAATTGCTGACTATCTATTTTTAAAATAAAACTTATAATTTTTTTTCTACCACAATTAAAACAAACAAGTGACTATAATCTACGCTATTATTGATACCGATACAGTAGAACCCGATTATTCTGCGATAACCACAAATAAAAACTCACCGTACGACGACGAGATCTTAAGGAATTGCACCTTGGCGATAGTATTATTCTCAATAGCTTTAACAACGCCACCATTTGGCTCCAATGACAACAAACTAACTTTGTTGTCCTTCCTCACGACTGAGAAATATCCTTTACTAGCTGTAGGCGATAGATACGTAAGATGCCAATCATCTCGATCGTCTAACAATACAAACGGCGTAGCTTTGCCTAACGATCGATCTTTCATATCGAAAGTTCGCTTGCAGATGAATGTGCCGCATTGGTCCTTGTTGTTTAGAACAAAGATGTCGAAGTGGCAGTTTTCCCTATCGAAATGAAGGATAATATTAGTAAGGTTCATGTACAATTGATCGAAGATGTGGTATTACCATGGATGAAGGACGATGAACACGCCGCCAGGTTGGAAGAAATGGTAGCCTTTGAGAATCTCCGTTTTGGTATACTGGCAGTCCGTCATATTTACAACGAAAACGTCCATCATGTTCTTCTCCGGATCCTGGTATAGCCTCATCACTTGAAATATCTCCATATTGTTAGGCATCGACCTCAGCTTCACATGCCTTGTCACGTGGCTCTCGTGGTCGAACGCTGGAAATCGACATATGCTTCTTGTCGTTCCGTTAGCGGCCCATCGTTCCACGAGGGCGTCGACTTTATAAGCTGGGTCATCGCTGAGTTTGAAGCTAATTTTCGTTGGATGATTGGTGGATAGAAGGAAGAAATCTTCAAGTTCGTTCTCGTTGTCAGCGCGCATTGTCTCCAGGTAGTTTTCGTTTTCCTCCTTGTAACGTGTCAACCGTGATTCAAGGTCATAGTGTAGTAAGGCGACGTTGATAGCGTTAGTCAGGCTGCTGGTGAGCAGCAGGATGATGAGTGGGAGCATCGTAGTGGATCGCTGTGAATGAAACAAATTTATTAGATTATAGATAATTCATTTTAAAAATAATATTTTTTTTCTCTTAATTTTTACACTTTTATCAAATCATTTTAAATTAGAAACGTTACCAAATATAAAAATATTCAGAAATCTGCAACAGTTTCAATATAGTATTTGAAATATAAAATTACAATATATAAGATTATATATAAAACTGTGTTTCAATAGATACAAAGCAAAAGAATTGCTTGCATTTTGACATACAATATTTTATATGCTTTCACAATATTTAAAGCTAAAATTTTCTAACATCTACATAAATAATATTTAAACAAAACATTTTGCGTACACTTTATAAAAATTGTATGATTGCTATTGCTTATAAAAACTACATTACCAATTTTATAAATAAATAACAGAAACAATTTAATAAATCAACCTCTATCAACTCGTTCTCACTCTAATATTCAACGCGACAATTTTACGCTTTATTCTATACTTGCAACAAAGATTAGCTGAATACAGGTTTACCCAATTTTTAAATTTCCAAACTAGTTATAATAATATAATACACTTCTACGTCTCAGCGTGCCAAAGTTAATAAAAGTTTGAATATATGCAGTACGAAATAAAAGGATATAAAGGCGCCTGTAAAAGATAACATTTCTGACCTCGAGGAGACAGATCTATAATACCGGTCTCGCCATGCCAGGGAGTGCAAGGATAAACCTGTATATATGCGCATCGGGTTTACTCTACTCGTATATACTAGCCAGGATATTTACTATAGTTTCTTAATATTATTCTAACGTATTTTTAGTAACTTTTTAAATTATTTTTCAACTTATGTCTATAAATTATAGAAAACGAGAAATGTTAGTTTCTCGTATATACATTTAAAAATCTACATATGCAATTAAGTATGCATGGTACCAAGAAACTTAAAATTATTTTATAAAATTTACAAATAATTTAACAACTTACTTATAAACTTAACAAAAAAATAATCCCCTTTCCTAACCGCAAACTGTATCACAATTAACCAACCACTTTTCACCAAAACACAGGCACCAAACCAGCACTTATTATTCACTATTCTTATAAAACTCCGATCAATGCACAATGCCAATCATCCAAAACAAATTATCCAACTTATCGCATTATCACAAAGACTACAGCTGAAGATGGCACGAGGCGGCCGCGGATGACTCCGCTAAACTCACCGTATAGCAGGCTTTTATGCGGATACACCTCGTGCTATACACTCGCCGCTAGGGTTGATACTGTAAAAATCTCGTGTGCGACGTCGTGCGCACTGCCAGTGAAACCGGTTCCTCCGCATGCGAGGTTTGACCCATCCACTGGTGTACTCGCTGCGCGGCTGCATTCCTTTGCTCTTCCGCTCGTCTCTCTCTCTCTCTTTCTCTCTCTTTTAAGTATATGAAAATGTTGCAAATATATTTGTAATGCTTTTTTTTGGTGTTGGATTGTTTATGTTATGAAGATTGCGAATGTTTATTGGGTTGTTAGGTAGGTAGGGTGCGAAAATAAGTAAAAAATCGTATGACGTCAATGCGGTTTATTGATCTTCACGTCAGTCCTTCGGGCTGTAGTGGGTATGTATGACGTACTTCAGAAGTAATGAGAGAGGATTTCGTATTATAAGTTTCTTTACATTAAGGTGTTGCGTTTTTTATTGTAGAAATGATTCACTAATCAATTAATTCGAATTTACAGTTTCAATTGTAATACTTATTCTCAGCATATTGTAAAAAACTATAAAAGAATTATTGCATTTTAGATAGTATTTAGAATATATACCAAGGGAAGAAGGAATAACAACATACGGTATTATCCTAAACATTAATTTATTTAATTATAAAAAATACAGTTACAAAAAACTCTTTTAATCTCATCAGCCAGAATGATTCTTGTTCATATCGAAGCACTTGTTCCTCATATCGTTAGGTAACCAAATATCGCCATCGCGTCTCTTCACGCTACACCCGTAGCTCACGCAGATCTGTCCATCCTCTACGTAAGGTGTAAGGTACCTAATCGTCTTGGGCATACACTCGTCGTCTAGAAATTCGTTGAACGTGATTTGGGACTCGCTCGACATGATTTTGATCATTTTGACCTCATAGTCGTCGCAATAACCGATTGGCTCGCACTCGAGAGTGATAAGCATAAGGCCTTCGTCATTAGGTAGATTCAGTACGGAAAGGGTAATAATGTCACGGGGTACTTGTACAAGAGCGCCGATCTTGAACTTCAAGCTCTCGTCTGTTTGCAGACAGTGGACTGCGTGTTTCTCGTCCTGGTTCTTGTAGCACATGCCGAATTTTCCTAAAATTTTTAGAATTTATATCATGTATTACTGATGGTAGAAATCTGTTTTTAATAATGCAGTAGAATTTTTTGTGTGCGTGAAATCGAATTTTATGTACTTAAGTTAACTTATGGTCACACAAGAATGAAAATAACATCCTTAAATTATATTTTTCAAGTACATTAAAATCAATTCAGAAAAAAACAATGCGATTTTTATTTTACGTACACTGATGCGTAAAATTTCAAAAAAGCAATGTCAAAATCGAATTTTACTCATTCCAATAATAAATAATAACAATCAATTTTATGTACATCAAACAATGAATTAAACTTATATATGTAAACATATATTTCTAAAAATCCCTCATAAACATAATAAAATAACTAACCATGTAACGTTGACTTCTCAAACTGCTCCATATCATGCCAGTTAACCTCGTCCGTTGACTTGAGCACAGTACCAGTCTCCGAAACGAACATAATTTTCGCAAGTGGTCCCTTCATTATAAGTCCAAAATAGCCAATATCACCAGCTGGTCCAAACCGCAGAAGCTTCCATTCCTTCTGGCTGTCAATCATGGGGAATGGCATTGCTTTGCTGACTGTACGTTGACCCAGATTGAAGACACGCTTGCACATATACGCGCCACACTTGGCTTCACCATTGAACGAGATGATGTCGAATTTGCAGGTGTTTCTGTGAATGAAGGTAATCGTTAACTCATCACTGAGTCTTTAAACAAAAGAACTTACCCAGGATGAAGAACGATAAAAGCTCTCTCATTGAACGGTGGATCATCAAAGTCCTCATCGATCTCTGTCTTCGTGTACCGGCAGGAATTCATATCCACCACGTACAAATCTGTGGTCACGTTGCTGTCGTGGTTTTTGATGACCATGAATATCTCGAGCTCATTTGGCATCGAGTACGCTGAAAGTGTAAGTACGCTGTTGTCTTTCTTGATTGCTGGGAACGTGCAGATCTTCTTGTTTGCCCGTTCGACAATGGCATCGGCCTTGAACTCAGGATCGTTGTAGCGACGATGAAAGTGTACTTTTGTTGGTCCGTTGACGGAGAGTACTAAGATTTGACTGTAGGGGTTACGATCATTGAAGAGACGTGTGTCCTCCTGCGGATAAGCGGCTTCGAGGTCACCAAGGTGGACCTTGACGGCGCGTGAGTTACGCATTGGTAATGCGTCCGATGCGTAGGTGGTGTGCAAAAGAAGCAGCAAAGAAGGCTGAGAGAGATTCGAAAAAAAATATAGTACAGCTACAATTTTCCTTTCTGCTGTATACTAAGAATATTAAGATATTCGTAAGCATGATAGAAAAGTATTACAAAAATGTTAACAAAAAGTTATCCTCCGATGTAACTAGGCACATAGAATATTGATTGGAAAAACTTGTTATTTTTTCTATTTATAAAAATATCCGAGAAACAGATATAAATAAAAATTTTGGAATTCCATATAAAAAAAACTATCTGAAATTGAACTAATAAAAAGATAAGCTTTTTCACAGAGATAGAAAATAGATTTATACGTTTGACTTACGAATAATAGCGTTAGAATTTTCATTGCTGCAGTATATAGATCAGCCTCTCTATACTCGTACGAAGTCCCCTCGGATGTCACCGTGTACAACTTGGCGAAGCAGCTTTTATTCCGATCTCACATGCATGCTTTGAACTTAAAAATTGTCAAAGGAAGACCGGTTTTACCAGCAAATAAACTGGGTGAAGAAGCGTACTTGCATTTCTCTACATAAACACTTTATATTGCGTTCGCTTCTTTTTTGATCAATAGTTTTATTATAGGTATAAATCTCCAGTGTACTTTTGGAATTGTACTGTATAGTATTACTAATTATATAACTAAAGTTTATTCGAAAAAGTACATCAAATAGGAAATTTAATGTTTATCATTTACTTTTATTTAATACTTTTTAAGATTCGATTGTTATTTTAACTATAATATAATTAATAACGAAGTAATTTTTCAAAAAAATATATACAAATTTATAATCGATATTAGAGAAAGAGTTTGTATAATATACAATTAAAAAAATAAAACAACAATAAATATTTAATGGTAAAATGATGCAGTCAATTTATTTATTACAGTGAAATTTATTCAGCATTACAGAGTCTTTTCTTACTTTAAAATGACGACACAATCAAAAGATGACATTCAGTAATAACTTACAAACGATGAGTTCTCAAATTCTTGCAATACATAAAAGCCTTTTTTTGCGATGAAACGATGAGCAACTATGACAAACAGATACACTCCTTATCATCTGAAAGTTATACATTCTAGTTTGGCTTCGACATATCGAAGCACTTGGTGAGAAGAGTGCGATCAGGTTCTTCCTTCTTCGATGCGATTTTGCAGCTGTAGTACGTACACATTTTGTCTTTATCCTCATACATGGTAAGATCGTATTCACTCTTCTCCTCACACTTGGAATCCGGATTCCAGGACTCGATTTTAGTAATCTTCCGGTCGGAGGATACCCGGCTGAGCTGAAGCTGGTATCGTTTACAGCGGGAATTATCCTCTGGACAGCTCAGAGTGAAGAGTAAGAGACCTTCGAAGTCAGGCATGGTACGTAGTGCAAACGCCTGAGGATTGAAGCCAATGTCTTGGGTGAAGTTGTACCTCATCAGCATATTATCCTTGGCATCGATCTGCATGCAGTTCATTTCTTTGAGATCATTAATCATGGAGTAGCACATACCGATGTCACCTGGGTAAGAATAAAATAATAAAATTGTTATTTAAATATGACCATTCGTTGAACTGCGTTTAGGTAGTTGTAAAATTTGTCAATTTTGGCAGATCATTTAGGAAAATGATAAGCATCTTAAACATTTAGTGCTTTTCATTGAGCAACAAGGAGGAACGTGAAATATTGCATATATTATTTGTTCCTCGTGAAAAATCTTAAATGCTTGTTAAAAACGTAAACTTACTGAACGAGCATTGCAGTTTCATGTCCCTGAAGAAATTGACGAACGTCTCCAGATAGTCCTTAATTTTGACGCCCCTTTCTGTCAGATGATAAAGTCGAACCATAGTGGTACTCCTGGTAAGAACACCGACATAACGGTCGTCTCCAATAGCCATGAGATCATACAAGTCCCAGTTAGGCGAATCCTTGGGGAAACCGCTGTCCAGCCAAGAAAATTTGGCGGGCTTTCTTATAAGGTTATTCTTGATATCGTAAACGCGTCTACATACCCACGTGCCACATTCGTTCTTACCACCGAATGTGAAGATATCGAATTCTTCGGATTTCCTAAAAGAGGTAGCATTGAACATGAGACAACGTTGTACTTGTAGATTTATTAAAAAAGAAAAGATAAGGTTATATTTACCAAGGACGAAGAACAATATATCCTTGTCCACGCTCAGGTATATCTGAGAAGTCAATAGGTAGAACCTGAGTGGTATATTCACAGGTCTTCATATCTACAACGAAGATGTCGGTGGACGGATCATCGTCTCCGTTTCTCTTTGTGATCAACAAAATCTCCTTGTCGTTTTCCATGGAATACAGATAGGTTTCTAGCTCGGTATACTCATGGTTAATGGCTGGCACGACACACGGCTTTTTATTGGTCTTGGAGTCCAACTGTTCGATGATAGCGTCACCTAAATAGCTTTCTTTTCCCTTTCGCTCGCGGTAAGTCACCATCGACGGCTTATTCCAGGAGATGGTCACGAGGGATAGGAGGCCGTTTTGGACGTTGGTCACCGATTGTTTCTTCAGCTGCGCCATACGAGAGCGGGACCTAAGATGGACAGGTACTTCGCCTGGCAGCTCGTCCGCGTAGACGAACTGCCAAAGCAGCAGCAGAGGCAGTATCTTAGCTAACATGGCGGTTGGCTCTGAAAACTCGTTATTTTTTTATTATTCGCTTATTTTTTTTTTAGAATAAAGAAAATTTATAAATGCAAGATGAACTCCACAGTGTTTAATGAATAAGAAAATAGAAAGAAGGGTGAGAAAATTCAAACACACTCTGTAAATCATTTTCTTTTATAAAATTTCGATTTCTAAAATCCTTATCCATTTCCTAGCTATCTTTCCAGAATTTTATTAAAAATTATTCACAAATTAGCAGAAAAATGGTTCCATCAAAGCTAAACAATTATCTCCGAATTTACATATTGAGAAAAAAATGATTTGTCCCAAACAAACCAAAAAAAAAATCAACTTACAAAAATACTATTACACGATACGTTCCTATTTATTGCCCTAGACAACGCGGATGAAGAAGAGAGTTACCTTAGATGCGGCTGGGCATCTATGCGCCACAAAACACGCGGTAGATGCTTTTATACCGTCGCAGCGTGTAGGGCTGATTTTTGTGCTTACATTGTGGATGAGACCGGTTCCACCGGCGAATAAGTCGGTGAGCTAAGAGATGATATTTTTTTAATTAGGGTTGTTTGCGCCTGCGCATCCCTACCTTGGAGCAACGGCCGTTTCACTGAGTTCTCCTTGATGTCAAGGCTAGGATGTATTTTGTCATCTCTAAATTTTCCATGATCATCCGGTACACTTGCGTACGAATTTGGTTAATAAAAAGGAAAAAATTTTGTAACAAAGGTTATTATGATAGAAAAATAACGATTTTTCAGGATAATAAAATAGGGTTGATTACCATGAGATTAATTAATAGATAAAGGGATAGCAGGAGGAAAAAAAGTAATGGAACACGTGAGCGTGGGATGACGGAAAATACCGCCCTCAAAGTGTATAAGACAGCCGAGTCAATCGTTAAGGTAACCGGTTCTGAAAGTTGCTCGTATACTAGTGATAACTTGCAGGTTTTGTGATTTATTTATGTTTATTGAACGGAATAATATCGTAATGACTATGGCGATTACAGTAACATAGTTAACTAGGAAAAAGTTGCAGTACGATATAGTTAATGAACAGTGAGTGAATAATGGTTAACAATGACGTTGGTTTTTTTCTTGAGCTTTGTAAATCTAGAATATTCATTTCGTAAATAAACGTCAATCTAAGGAGAAATATTCTTTTACATCTAACAAAAAGCTAAATTTATTATGAGAATATAATTGTTAGTTTTCAAATTTATATAATACCTAAGCAAAATGTTATTTTTTTAGTCATCACATTCCATATGTAGAGAAAATACAAGGAAAATTTTCCATTCACTAGCTATGATCATTAAAAGAATACTTTAAAGCACTGTTATTATTTTTAAAAGTTGCTTGAATACTTCCAATAGTATCATCAATTGCGAAAATATTTTTTTTCAAGTTGCTCTTATACACAGCGCAAAGTTCAAGGCGACCATATTAAAATTTTCTCGATTGGACCGGTTCTGTGGGCGAGTAACATCCATGACGCACATTCGCACCGTAAGTTTTGTTATACGATTCCCATAATCCTGATTTTTGTACTAGCGATCGTAAGCCATGTAATTCGCAATAAAGTGATATGCTCGAACGACTTGAATTTTTGTTTCGCACGGATAGGAATTCTATCGAGATGAAGTTTATGTTCGAAATAATTTAATTACAGTAAATCTATAGTCGAAGAGCTATTCACATAAACAGTTAATAATGGAAAAAATCAGTTATTTATTTAACAAATTATAAGAAATAATAAAGTAAATAGTATAGATGTTACTATACGATTAGTAATAAAATGTTGTTTTATCATACTAATGTATTTTCTTGTGTTAATTTTGATGTTACATCAAAATGTCTGGTACGGATAGGTGTAATATAACTATATTATGGAGAAGTAACTAATATAGAGATAATTCTGTGCATGAATTTAAAAACTGCTTTGTTATCATTATAATTCATTGGGCTTTAAGATAATTTATTCATGTAAAATCAAATTATGATCAGCATGTAATTAAACATTTATCATAGTAATAAATAGTATTGTTTTTAAATTATAGTAATTTTATCCTTCTTCTAGAGCATTCAAAATACATAAACACTATTGACTTTAAAGTATTAAAAAATTGGAAAGTCATTGTATACCAAAGGAAAGGGAATATTTTACTAAACAATCAAAAACAAAAAAATTAATATTTTTGTTTTTTTAAATATTATACCCCGGCTCTAACCACCCTATATTTACGCCATTAACCTACAATTTTTTTTCCATTCCAAAATTTTCTTCAAAAATAAAAAAATATTCGAAATTAAAACTTACATCTATAAATCAAATACCTATACAATTTTACTCTCCCACGTTATGCTCTATAAAAATTACTCATTTACCATCGCGCCACCTCCACCCTCTTTATCAGTAACCATAATAAACCTACTTATACGTTCTCTCAGCATTTTTCAACGACAGCCGCGACTGCATACCCATCGCGCGCATCATCTCTATACCTCCCCCAACCCATCACCAATTCGCTCCGACAATTTTTCTTCCCCCGTACCAAAAAAAAAAGGCTAAACCTACTACTCCCTCCACCGAAACGCGAGAATAATAAAAATCAAGCATTCCTACACACTCCCTCGCGAATAATACATGATTCATGCGATCAATCGGGTATACGGCGAAGCTCGGAACGCAGTTGTATAGTATAGTGCATCCGCACGGATTTATCGCATGCAAATGCGCGTCGCGACGTCGAATTACCGGCTTCCATTTGCTACCACCCCTTATTCTTCTTCTTCTTCTCTCTCTACCTACCCTCCTCTATTGACTTAATACTCGGCATTATACGTCTTCATTTTTCTTGCGCGCAGCGTGCGCCCTGTGTGTATCGAGTCGCGTTGCGCTAGAGCGGGGGGTGGGCGACAAATGAGAGGAACTTTAGATCCGAGCGCGCGATGCGCAACTGCGCGCGCCAGTGTTGTTTGCCCTTTATTGAGGTACGCTTACTCTCTTGCCAGCAACCAGGAATATTGATGTTTGCGCTTGGAATTAAGCCATTTTTATTATTTCTTTCTTTTTTTTTTTGTCCTTTCGTATAATAAAATGGGCTTTTTTATTTAAGGGAATTAATTATTTTTCTTTCTTTTTCTTACGTGTATTTTTCAGTACGTCGACTTTTTTGTTTTATCCCAGTAGGGGAGAGGAAAATAACTACGAACAAAGAATTGATCGCGCCTCGAAATCAATGTAAAACCGCGAAACGACTCGCATAATCAAATGCACGCCCGGAGGGAACGTCTGCGCGAATGTTTATCTACACGTGCGTATATGGCTTTTGTGTATTTTGCACGAATCCTTCGGGGATAGCAACGAAGAATCTTGACTCGTCGAGGGTAAAATCGAATGATTCTTTTTTTTTGTCGGGTAAGAAAAAATGTGCGTATTTATTGCTAGTATGCGTATTTGTAAAAGTTTGCATGGCTAATATAGATGCTGAGAATTCTAATTATGCGGTTATGAATTGTTGGGCTGCCTGGTGAAATTGTTTCGCGTTAATATTTGATTTATTTTAAAATATTCGATAATTAATTAATATTGAAATTTTAATTTGAGAAACTCCCACTTATTTAATATCGAGTTATTTACTTTTAATAATACATTAACATAAATCACATAGTTTGTTTCGCAAAAGTCTTCATAGTATAGACATGATAAGGCAATCATTTGCTGTCCCCATATTTCGCGTCTGGTTTCTCAATCAAGAAAATTCTGAAACATTCGCGTATTTCTCACGACATGCAAATTATGTCAACAGCGAGGAGCGAGCGCTTTTACAACTGTAATAACAAGAATCAGATTATGTCCTTTGAATATTTCATTTTGAATTTTTATGAGAAGTCAGATGTACTGAAGTAATAATATAATAGTATGGAAACGTAATTTAAGAATAATTAAATTCTGCTGTATTTTGTACACTTATTCAGTTGTAATATAAGATCAAAAAGTTTTGAAAGTGAATTCCGAAATTTAAATTCATACATAACAACAAAAAATCTTCTTTTCTTAAGGATCGTTGATGTACCAATACAATAATGATGAATGATGATAAATTGATGTGCAATAAAAGCAAGCTTTTGTTTTTGTTAAAAGACTAAATAAGTAGTCTGAAGATGAAACAAAGAAATTTGTTTGTTTTCATTAAACATCTGGGTTGAATGACACAGATGGAATAATGCTCATCAATAAATTCTTTTGATTTATAAAAATTACTTTTGTTTGCCACTTAATAAGTATTCTGTAAAAATTTAAATTAATTTAACGCATATTACAAACTCTTATATTTTATAAAGCAAACATAATACAGGAAAAAAATAATGTGAGATTATAATACACATAAAGTATGAATTATAAATGTATACTTTTATAAATCAAAGGGTTAAACAAATAATATAATGAATGTACATATATGATTTCATATTATTTATTCTGGTAACGCATGTACATTTACAATACATTTTTTAATGCGATAATTGAACGGAAAATTGATGAATAATGAATTTATTCTCATATAATACTTTGCTTTCAAATATAATAACTTTTAAATTCTTTTCACATAAAAAATTTATAATTTTATAATTACCTTACTTAACTAAAAATTTACCATAAAAAAGAATATTTTGATATTTTCATTGCTTAAAGTTCCAGCGAATATTAAGTTACCCATCCTTCCCCGTAATTATAAGCTATCGTTAGGAATTTCGCTTGAAAATTTCTACAGCAACAGCATAAAATGTCGCTTAAATATCACAGTATGTACACAGCATTAAAATTTCACCACAACATCCCATATGCGCATAAAACAATACAAAGAAAAAAATCACCCTCAGGAGACATTAAACATTTCTCTGCAACCTCAACAGCAATCGATCATGAAACAAGTCAATAAACATCGCCTAATATCAATCATTTACTTATATCTACGCCTCAGACCTACGTGTAATTTTCTCATCACGCGTATAGACGAGATATAGAGAGAGAAAAAGCAATCCGGAAGGTCAACAACAACTGCGCTTGCGTATATATATATATATATATATACAGTGTGCGTGCGTTCACTCCCCCCACGAAGATTAATCCCGCGACGATAAACGTCGCGCAAGCGCGCAGACGTATTGCCACTTACATCTCGCCTCGTCCCTCAGTATTCTTCTTTTATTTATGTCGCTGTTACGCCGTATTTATTCGGGCATGAAAATTCAGGCGCCGGGACAATTTCGTTTCGAAGCGCGAGGCTATACTACACACGAGAGAGAAAGAGAGAGAGAACGACGAGAGGAGACATAAATTCGGACCGCCTGACTTTATTCGCGTAGCGGACGGCGGAGGTGATTACAGCGAAAGAGAGAGGGAGAGAGGACGAGTATATAGCGTGTATATATATGTAGCTTTAAATATTTTCAATTGTAAAATGTGAATACGGTAATTGAGTTGTAGTTTTGAACATACTTTGCGAATACGATGCGAGGAATATGTTTGAATATATATGTACTTATGAGTTAGTTAAAGAATTTTTGTAACTGACGGTTTAAAATTTGTAGAAAGTAGTATATTCTGATCATTAAATTAAATTTTAAACAAGAAAAAGAAAATATATTGGTAAATATCTGGTTTAATCTTTCTTTACTAGTGAATAGTAGCATAATTATTTTGTCATTAAAGAAAAAGGAGAGACTATTGTTTTATTTAATCTATTAATTGAGTTAGACTCCATAACGAACTATGAGTGTTTGACAAAAATTATCATTCCGCTTATATTATCCAAAAAGAACTTTATCTTATATATTTTAATAATTTTTAATACATCATAAAACGACATTTCTATAATATAAAAAATTTCATAGACATATAAAAAAATACCTACTTTCCTTTAAAATTCTCCAGCTGTTATAAGTACGAAAAATTTGCTAAACTGCGAAAAAAGCACCACACCATAATATAACCACCTAAAATTATATTGCCACAAAAATATCTGAAATACCAGGCGCGAATAATTCCACAGCATCGCGAATACCTCTCGCATATACAATATCCACAAATCATCCTCCCACACACACACATATATACATGCGACATTCCACGTCACCGAAAACATCGGTCGAAACATTTTCCATGCGTCCTACATACACACACAGCAGTGTCGGCGTCCCTGTGGGAATACATCCATCG
This sequence comes from Torymus tubicola, assembly GCA_035583055.1. NCBI lineage: Eukaryota > Metazoa > Arthropoda > Insecta > Hymenoptera > Torymidae > Torymus > Torymus tubicola. Next base: position 63,215 of record JAWWEQ010048927.1, read on the forward strand.
TCCTTCAAAAATTACCATCGCAACATATAAGAGTAACACCCTTGTACACCTTGCACCTATACAAGCTAATTCCACCTCTACTTTCCACTTCGTTTTTTTTGTTTTTCACCCCCCAGACAGCATCATGGGTGCAAACTAATGGAGCTTCGGTGTTTCGGGGTCAATTGATTTAGCGCCTGGGTAGGTATATACCAGCGCGGTGCGACTTTGATTTTAAGCGACGCATAGAGAGAGAGAGAGAGTCAAGGCTCAAAGCGGCCAATTCGATTTGGCTTGGCGAAATGTGTATACGTATAGCTGCTGCTGGCGAGAAATTTAGCGACAGGCTTATATATTACGATGGGGTGGAAAAAGGGTGGTAAAGTTTCGCTGATATATATAATGAGTGTTTCGAGGGTTACGAGTTTAGGAGATATAGGGAAAAAAAAATTTTGAATTTTAGATTTCGAAGCGACACGATAGGATTACGAACTTGGCTTTTAGTATATGGGTGCGTATATACGTACGAGGGAGTGATCCAGTTTGACTAGGACAAGGGTTGTGTAACGTAAAAGCTTTTTTGTTATAGGTGGACGGGGGTGAGGAATGTAATGTGGTCTAGCACTCGGTGGTTCTTTTACAGAAAATAGTATCTGAAATACTAATGTAATTTTGTAAAATAACTGCGGTAACCGTAAGAGAGTCTTTGACAGTTACTATTTTAGTAGATGTTTGAGACAGAAATGTATGGGTATCAATTTATGTATTTGTAAAGATTGGTATGAACATTGTGATTTTTTGTTGTACTTGGAGGCGTTGGTAAAGCGTGGAGTGAATCATTATTTTTGTATATTTACATTTATGTAAGTTACAACTCCAATACACATAGACATTCAAAAATAATGAATGTTTATATGAAAGTCATGAGTTCTTACAGATAACAATGTTATTGCAGATTTTAAAATGGTTATAAAGAAAGGTTAGAGTGATAAAAGTAAAAAATAGAAAAAGCTACAGAGTTCAACTAAAATATTATAACTTATACAGAGCTTTTTAAAAAATGTCATTACTTCGGTTTCCGCACTTTCATTTTTCAACGAATAGAGGTTTATCGTAAAAACTTTTTCAAATACGATATAAATTTTTTCTGAACGCACAAAGATCCAATAACGCGTGAAAGTTTATTTATTCAAAACCTTTTACGACTAATACTTTATGCGCAAAAATCATACTTTAACAACCTTATATCTTCCCACCATCCTCTGCTCTTATTCGATCACACCATATTCAATTCACCTACACGTCCCAACCAACCAACCAACAAAAAAAAAACAAACAATTTCTCTTCCACACATACCTGCCACAACCAGGATATCATATACGCTTCGAATCTATATACGTATATATACACCACAGCGAGGTTTCCTTTACGTCGTGTTGTAACCGCGTGCGGCGTTGGCTCGTTAAGCGTCATCGCCGCGCGGCTGCCTCTCTCTCTGTTTATGCGATGCGGCTAATTCCGTGGCAAGAGTGACATGTGCACGTATACATATATATATATATATATATATATATATATGCTGGATGGACGCGAAATGAACCGCGATGGATGGATATGTGTGCTGGTGAGAGTTTTCGCATGGATAATGTAGAGCCGAGGATTGATGGGATATTTGAAGTTTGAAAAATTTTCGGGTGTGTTTAGGGGTACGCGGTTGATTGATTGGGTGGTGATGGTGGGAAAAATTGAATTTTGCTGATATTATTGAGGTAAAGAGTTAGAATTTTAATTGCATTTTTTAGAAAGTTTTCTTTTTTAAAGACCCACAAATACGTGGTTATCTTTTATTTCGCTGAATCATGATCATGATGTGTAAATGTCAGGTTGTGAAAAGTACATTTTTAACCAATGTTTATACATTATATTACTTTTGCAAAATTTTAAAAGAATTAACGAATTTCAACGTTAACATTTTAAGTCACTTCTGAAACTTTTAGCGAGCGTTAAATTCTTTTAATTAAGCGAATTCTATTAATTGAAAAATCCAGGAACAAAATTAAAAGACCTTATCCTTTACAGCAATTAGTGACCTCAAAGCCAGTGGCCAGCCAAATGACCGCTTTTAAAGCATAAAAGAAAATCCAGTATTCTCTTCATAAATTCCTTTCATGATTTAAAAAAATATATATGCATTAAAAATTTTTCACTGGTATTATCCGTTCAGTTATAAATGAAATGTTGGATATAAAGGAAATCAAGCTTGAACCGTGGTTTTCAAAAATATCCGCACAAGCTTATAGTGGTCAAAAGATTTGTATTTGCATTCAGTTATTTTGTATGTACTGTATGATTTATAAATTATTTGCCTCTTTTATAATAAATTATTAATTTATGTGGCATTATACATTTCGTGATCTTTTATATATTTATACACACAGATATGAAAAGTAACTAATACGTATACTTTTTATACTTTTATATATAAATATTTTATCAATCTGGTATAAAATATTAATCTGCAACGGTTGGCGAACTGTTTCGCAAATTCTTAATTAAAATAATTGTACCATGATTATGTCGTTATTTTCAACGAATATGATAATTATTAATACACATAAAAATATTATATATTATAGATACTTTTAAATACAATCATACTTTTGAATCGTTCTAATTAAATTTCCATATATCTCTATTTTTAATCTCCCAAAACAAATCTCAACCTTTAAAAGAAAATCGCGTATATCATTCCACATTCATCTCCATAACTATATACATGAAAGTACTAAAGCTTCAAGCAGCCATAATTAACACTTGGCGCGCTGACAATAATCTCGTTTTAATTCACGCGACGACAACGTTAACCAGCAGCGCGTTAATTATCAACGGGCATTCCAAGGGAGAGGTGGCGAGAGGCGCGCGTCTTCGCGGGATGACTCGCGTGCCGCGCATTCACTGCGCGGTACTCGAGGGGTTGAAGATTCTCTCTCTCTCTCTCTCTGTGTCTCTGTCTCCTTCTCTCTCACACTGTAGTTACTAACATAGAGAGGAAAGTGTCGAGGAAAAATTCGGATGTAAAAAGGTGGAAGAAATAGTTTTGTTGAATAGAGCTTTTTGGCTTTTCTCTGAATTATTGTTGTGCAAAGTGTTGTAATTTTATGTGGTATATATATGGTAGGATATATGAATCAAGGTTGGTGGTTAGCATGTTATTAGGTATTGTTGTTTGAGATTAATATCGATCGAAATGTGAATGTAACTTTTTACGATTGTTAGTATTTCTATCAAGAATGGCAATTAATTAAGTACATAAATTAGATTTGTCACCTGCTCTTGTATTGTCCAGTTCAATAATTCTCGAAATAATGTATTTGATACGAAATTTCACTTTTGTAAGATGCATTTATTTATATTCCTCAAAAATTGTGCTGAATAACATTGAAAAATAATACAGATTAATAAAAATCAATGCAACGAAATAAAAGTACCAATAAAATTAATGAATAAAAAGAATAAACTTTTAAAAACAAAACGCAGGATTTCCTTTAATTTATACATCTTATTCCTTGAAAAATATTTAAGTAGATATACAGATAAATACGAGAAGACACAAATTTCTTCGACCAGATAAATTATATAATGAAAAAAAATATTCAGTTTTACTATTCACACAGTTAATTTAAGGTGTAATGAAAGAACGTTTGCTTGGCTTTAAACGTTGTCGGTAAAAAAAGGGCTTGAAATAATAGAAAAAGCTTTCCTTTATAAAGTGGAATTGGTATTATACTCTGATGCTTTAAGATAGCTTTAAAAGAAATGGACTTTCTACTTTTGAAAAAAGCAGTCCCGTAAACATTTTCATTAAACTTAGCTAATATATCATATTTTTCAAACGTTATTTCAAGTAGTTATATAATGGTTCAAAAGTTTTTAATGCGCGATTTTAATTTTTCTCAAATACTATTTAGAAAATAATCAACCTTTAAAAATAAGTACAGGCAGAATCCCATTATCTTTAAAAAAAGAGAGACTCTCCTTTTCTTTTTCAACATTAAGTGTGTAAACAACATTTCAACCGTACCATTAATTTAATTTATTTTGTATATCATACGATTCTAATTTTTTCCCTAAACTACGTTTAACCATCACAAAATCGTTATACACAGCATCATCTTTCCTCCACACATCTAATTACCCCGCGTACCTCTAACCAATAGTTTATTAAACGCGCAAACATCCATTCACACACCACCCAACCCTATACAAGATTCTCAAAAACCCCTCCGCTACAGTATATTTTTCTCTCCAATACATATCGTAAACCGTCGTACCATTCCTTTAGCAATCCGCGTCGATCGAAACCGCCTATTACACACACGCGCATTATCCAATCAAACGCGTTCGCATGCGAAGCTTTTGCAATCGTCGAATACGCATTCTATATATACATGTATATCACAGGCAAATCGAATAACACACATGCGCAAATGTTTGCCGGTCCGAATCGAGTTTCGAGTTTGGGCTTTTACACCGATCGTCTCGTTTCGTTTCCTCCGCGCGGCTATCGCGCGCCTCGCGTGGATAAACTTTTTTACGGCCGACGAATCGCTGCAGCTCGCTATATGTACGGTATATACGGTACGGAGAATATTTTACGCCCTCGTTCGACCTCTCCGCCTCTATATACCCAAAGCTGCTATGGCCGTTTCTGTATTCTTTCGACTCGCTCTTTCTCGATATGTGTGTGTGTGTGTGTGTGTGTGTTATTTCTTCTGGCTGTTCGCCGACTCGTCCTTTTTTTCGCTTTGATTTGAAGGTGGTGAAATGTGCTGTGGATGGGGTTGGCGAATGTTTACGAAAATATAATAAAATTTTATATCGTTTGAGATATTTTGTGCTTTTGTTAAAGGGTGGAGGAAAATATTTTGTTCGATGAATATTTAAAATGAAAAATATATTTTTCATTAACTTTCCTTTCTATATTGAACAATACCAACATGTACACTTTAACGCATTTATTTACAAAAATAGAAATTCAAGTGGTTGCAAACAACTTAATGCACTCAAACAAGGAAAACTTTATTATTTAGTTATATTAGCTCCCCTTCTATATATGAAACATTCATTCGGACGCTTATCCCCACCACATTAACCAAAAACCCAAACAAACTGCTTTATTCGCAATAAGCTACAACAATAACAAAAACAAACAACCAAAAGCACTTCATCTCAAGTATACATTTATATATCTATATATACCTCAACAACTAACCCCTTTTCAAGCGCACTTCATGGAAAGAAAAAAAAAACACAAACCAACCTAGCGTATCCCACTTAGCACATCCCCTACTTTCTCTCTCTCTAACGCGCGTATATAAATCTCGCTTGCAACCCTTTTGCCGTCTCTCCTAATCCGCCCCAGCATTTTTCTCCGATCCCCAAGGCGGTGCGAAATTGAAGGCCCCCAGGGGAGACGTCGAGAAACGCGAAAAAGGCTTTGTGGCTTTTATGAAGATGCCGAGTGGACCGGAAGATGAACGCGTATGTGTACGTGTCGTATATATACTATATTCGAATTGAACGTGTAGTATTGCGTCGTCTTTGAGGTGACGACACGGTAGAGGTAGAAAAGACTTTTTTTTTGCTTTTTTCATTTCGGTTATTTGCTTCGTTGTAGTGGAAAATATTGTATATGGCTATATATAAGTAAAATTAGAAGTTTAATATGTGTTATTGAATTATTTTCACTGTACAATAAAATATGAACGATGAGCATTCGAGTGAAACCTTTATACATTTTGTTCAAATAAATATATCCGCGATTTCTCGTTTAATGATCGTAAATATAAATATCGGAGATATTTGATATGTTGACTACTTTTATGCAATTAAATGTAGTTGAACGATTTCTATACCATATGGTTTCTCTAATTTTACCACATCCTACGCTTCAAACAAAAAATAAAAAGCTAACCGTTATACCCATTTATTGAAAATGCATACATATACATACTATGCAACTGCGTGAAAGCGCTTACCCAACAATAATCTGTTTAACCCCGCACAGTCTTTAGCCGACATTTCTTCCACACTTATATCCAGCATCCTCCTCACAATAATTCCCGCACTTGTCTCTGCGTACAATTTCTCGCAATTACCATCTCCTCCTCCTACCCCTTGTGAGGTACAACGCTGAGAAATCTGCGCTGAAACAAAACCAGCGGTGCGGCCCTTACAATATACATATACATATACATATATACACGTTTCTGAACCGTCTTACCTGCGAGTGTCACGTTCACTTGAAACTTGAATACCACCCCACCTCTTCTCAGGTCTTCTTCGCTTACCTTTCGTGTAAATTGCACGCTGCTGCTGCTGCAGAAAATGAGCATATATAGGAGTGAGAGGAAGGGAACGAAAGGTATATAAGAAACGGGGAACAAACGAAACCAGTGCTTTTACATTTTATTCATATAATTTTATTCCTCCGATAGTTTTTTCTTTCTTTTTTTCGTCTTCTTCCTCGAGTACACACACACGGAGATATACAACGCGCCGCGGTAATTCACGTGATCGCAATCACAGAGATAAAAGTCATATATATATATATTACGATATCACGTATTACATTAGCTGTGCTGCTCTCTGCGGAGAAGAGAAGTGTTGACGGTACATACACGGCGCATATATGATAATAAGCGCTCGATTCTTTTTTTACACTATATATTAGGGTCGATGTATATCTGTGCATCTTGTTTATACCATCATTTTAACATCGACCGCTAAACCGAAAAATCTTCTCTCTCTCTCTCTCTTTCTCGCGGTGACTTTTTGTTTATTTATTTATTTTTATCTTTTATTTCTTTTCTTGTTTGGCGTAATTGTCGTGCACACAAATCAACACAACGTCGATATACACACTCGCGCGCATGCGGGCACGCGCGTTCCCGACTATTGTCGGGACAAAATAAAGATATAATCGTGCGGTAATGTCCTTAAATACAATTCTGCCGTAATCTGAGTATACAATATATTTTGCATTATATCCTTAAGGTTTTTTTTTTATACGCTCGTTTATCTGTTTTTGGTTTTTCAACACTTTGGATAATCTCGCAATTAACGCGTTATCTTAGTTTGTTTTTTTTTCCATTTTTTTTTCTCTTTTCTTTTTTTTAATATTTTACCATTTTATAATTTACACTTCTCTTTGACTTTATCGCTTGGGAATAGCGTCTAAACTCGTTATCCGTTATCGTTTTACTCGATCGGGAGAGTTTTAGCGTATTTTACTTTTATGATCTTATACTCTTTAACTTCGTTAAAAGTGTCTTGACTAGAATTGGTTTCTTTTTTTTTTATATATCTACTTAATTTATTACACAGAGTATAATGAACATAATGTGCACTTACGTACGTATTATTTTAATATCCTTTGGAATAAAAAAACGTAACGCTTTGGTGTCTCGTGATTTCATTTCTCATGAAATAATTTGCCATCTTGCAGAACGTAAAATGTAATAAAAATCTGCTTTATACTTTCGTTAATTTATGAAGGATCGAAGGATCATTACATGTATTTCCTCTCTTGTTGATATCTTTGGCAGTGGTAAAAATCAGTTTTACTGAATGAAAAAGTTTTAATTTCCGTCGTAAAATCTACAGGCAGGTGTACAATAAAATCTCCAAAATTTTTACATTAGACTTATTCGATAAAGTTTCTCATAAAAATTGTCTGGTTCAAGTAATCAAATTGTATTTTACTTATATCAGTCGATTTAACAAAATAAAAGAGATTCATCATCATTTTTTTTTTGTTCGAATTATCCAAAACTTTTTTGAAAGCATTCCACGCGTACCATCTAAAGCGTAAAGTTCAATTGCGCCTCAAATTCATGGGGGTACGAAGGGAAAAGTACTTTTCACATTCTTTTTGTCATATATACATAATATATATACGCACGCGAGTTTCGGAAACTTTCCTTCTATATAGCGGTGGTGTGAAAATTTGGCGATGGATCGGGCTAACATAATTAGGCGGTTAAAAGTTAATTGTAATGAAATTTTCCGTCGCCGGGGGGGAGGGTGAAAACTTTGTTCGGTAGCTTTTTCCGGCAAATTCTCTTCTACATCGTGGCGCGCGGGTTATTTTAAATACCTGAAATTATGATTATTACAATGTATTATTAAAATTCAGGAAAATTAACATAAACTTTAGTAATGATCTCTGAAATTGCGGCTGCTTTTAAGGCTGCGTTATACTCGTAAAAGTTTTATTAAAACTTAGTTTCTGATGTTAAAACTATGATAAATAATTGCACCGAGTAGTTAATTAAGTTTTACCTCTCACTATCTATATGCAAAAACGTAATTTGAATATTATAAGCTTCTTAAAAAGTATAAATCAAAAAGGAAATCATTTCAGCTCCCGTCACTTTACGATTGCACGGGAGGAAAACCCTTAATCCACCGTAACACTTGCAGAATTCATCATCGAAAAATCTATATATCTAATTCTCGAAAACCTACGCAAAACTGCACTTGACGTTAAAACAACGAGATCCAGCCGATAACAATTCCAACTCCAAAAGCTGCAGTTCAAGTTGAAAACGTAATATACGCTACAGCGACGCAAGCACAGCACAGTGCAAACAAATTCCGGCGCATGTGTAAGTGCGGAGAGTTTCGCAAAACCCGGCAATTCCTTCCACCACGTTCACGAAAAATCCCTCTCGACGTGTACATATATATATAGCCGCAGCAAAAGGTACACACGTCGTGGCGACGATGTAGGTGAAGAGAAGAGGGAGGAGAGAGAGAGAGAGTGGGGGGGATAGAGAAGGAAAAGCGCAACCGCGGATTCCCGGAAATTGGATTTCCGTCGATTATTTGAAGAACTCGCGAAACGCGATCGCGCGCCAGGCGTAAAATTGAAATATCCATCGGCTCGAGAGGTTCACGCCTCGGGTACCGCGACGCCACTTGAATTTCGATTTTTATATATATATGTATAAGAGGCGAGACTTGCGCCATCACCGATGTTTTGGCTGACTTTTTTTTTTTTTTGACGGAACCTGGGCTTTCTGGACCGTGAAAATGAGCGCGAACCTTCATACTATCCTCTCCCTCCATGTGGAATATAAATGAGGTTGTTTATTTTAGAACGACGGTGAGTGTGTATCTTCTCCTTTTTTTTTTATTTTAAGGCTTGTTACCGACCGTGGTATATAATCGCGTGGCTGTTATCAGACCGTGGAAATGTAAAATGTATATAGTATATCGCTATGCATACTATATCATAAAATAATACTTTATCATTTTATATATAACGAAAGTTGGTACCGTAATACGGCCGAGAATGAAATGTAAACATTGTCGCAATGTTGACCGAGTTCAATCGAAATCCCGGTCAAATATATATATATACCATACGTGGTTAAGAATTTTCCAATATCGATTTGAATCGTTTCGAAAAGTACGCAAGCGGCTTTGCTGATTCGTAAATTATATACCCATTGTAAAATATTATTTTTCATATATATATCTATTTGATGCAATCGGTAACAATTGCCGGCGTACACGCCGCAGCCTCCCAAGACATCGCGCATTTATCAGAGGGATTTTTTGCTTTATGATTGACACTCAATAAAAGCGAGCCGCGAAACACCGGAGCGACGCGGAACTTGAAAATGGATGGAAGTTTCCAATAAAAGTGATACCTCGTGCGAAAAGGCGCCGCGGGAAGCGGACGAGGAGAACAATGAGGCGTGCGAGGAAGCGAGAGGAAAGAGGGAGAACGCGGGATAAATAAAGCGACGCTTCTCGTGCGATCGTCGAAGTTTTGGAATTTATCGGTGAAAGTTTCCGCCGCGAGAAGGAAGTGCTTCTATATACCTATATATATATTTTTCTGGTTCGTGGTTTTCTCGGTTACGTTGCATAATTAATAAAGTGGCAATTGCAATGACGACCGTGTTGACAGAAGATTTTCGCTTCTCAAATTTTAACGATGAAAGTATAAGTAAATAATAAAAAAAAAGTAGAGGGGGTGCAGTAGGTTTATTATTTATTCATCGTTATATTTTAACGACGCGATATTAAGCGTTTTATGGTTTCTTAAAAGAACCCATCTTTAAACCAACGGCACCGTTTACTTTGAATTTATTCACCACTTAAGGTAAACTTTTCTATATACTATAATTCTGATCAAATATATATTTTGTGAATTTTTCCAAAAAAAAAAAAAATTTAAACGATATAAAATCCGTTCACAGCTGGAACGCAATTTTCCTCAGCTATCACGAAAAGAAACACATAGACGACCCGGACGAAATACACCGGCGACAAAATTAATGCAGTCACTTCCGAGGGTAAACACGAGGAGGAGGAAGTATAGCTCCGTGCTGCTGCTGCTGCTGCTGTAGCCCCTTTCAATCGCGTCGCGTATTAAGTTCCCCCCATTAATCGAGCGTTCGTGCTATAAGTGCTGCACTATACCGGCCTGCTCTTATTTTTTTTCCTTCGACTAACGTCGTCGTCGTGCAAATTCCGCGAAGTTTAGTATTATACTTTTCGTCGAGAATTTCGTACCGGATTTTTCTGCTTTTCTTCGTGGGTTTGCTCGGTTTTCGTCGATTCGATTATTACTATAATACAAGACTAATGAAATTGTTGCCAAAAAAGTACTTTTGCACGCAGAAATAATTATATACGGAGTTGCATTCTGTTCAGCTTACGCAAGATATGATTAAATTTAATGCAGCCAGTACAAAAAACCACCATTAAAAACTAAAAACAATTGCTTCATCTACCCTTTTTACCTCCCATCTTCCACGTCAAAGTCAGTATTTTTCACTTCACCGTTATATATACACTATACACACACAGTCGGCGCCCGGAAAATCATTCCGAATCAGCTCGGCTATCCGTCACGGTCTTTACACCAGCTCGAGTCGAAAGATGAAAATTTTCCCCCTTTTCTACAACTCTACTTGCATATATATATATATATATATATACGTTTTCTCTCTCTCACACCGGCATGGGCTTCCGTTTCCGCCTTGCACGCGTCTGCATATATATACAGAGACGAAGCAAAGGTGTCAGCAACAGCAGCAGAGGCAAGCGGCTCGTGAAATCCGTCCCTTTTCGTTTCGCGCCAAGGCCAACGTTTTCGCGTATACAAGCGCGTATAGTGCGAGTAATGAGGCTGGATGCGCACTGCAGTACATATACGGTCTCTTGTGAAAAATAAAAAGAATATAAACGTGTGAGTTTTGTATACATATATATTGATGTAACGAGGAAGAAATATATAGCGTTGAGGTGTATTAACGGTTAGTTTTTTTTGGAAGCTTAGTTTGTTTTTTTTTACTGTGCTAAGGTAAATTATTTTCTAGTGTTATTTGCAAACTGTCCTTTTTTTGCTAAATTAATATAATTTTTGTTCCAACATTTACGATAAAAAGTCGCTCAATATTAACTGCAGCGGTGTATGTGTATGCGCAGGAAATTGCGCGCTACGAATAAATACACAGTTAAATAAATATAATAAATAAAGTTAAAAAACAAAATATCACGCGTTCGCGTTGTGCAGGTTAATTTACTGAAATAACTGTATTTAATTAAACGTGAGCACGAGCTGTTAAATAATTTTCATTAGAGCGCAAGTGGCTGGAAAGCAAATGTAATTCGCGAATTCGTATATAATAATTCTACGTATATAAAAAATTATTCTTTTATTTTTTTTTTAAATCACTGACATTATTATTAAATTAAATTTTCCATTATACCATGGTAAAACATAAATTATACTTCGCGTTACGGTAACTCGTCAAATTGACCTATATATATATATATATATAACAGCGAGACCGTGACACTCGATTACTCCGGTGACGACGAAAAATCGTTATACACTCACGAAACGAAGTTCCAAACAAGCGTTCGAGCAAGAAGAGACGAGGGCAACAACTCTCCGTTTATATTTTAAATTATAATTTAAATCCCTACCGTCGTGGTACGCGCGGCAATATCTCCCGGAACGCTCTTCCCCGAACAAGCGAGCGAGTGCCAGGGGTAAATTGAGCTGAGCTCTCCCCTATTCGCGTTAAAAGCTCTTCGTATAACGACTCCTCTCTCTCTCTGCGAGGCTCTTAACATTTTTTAGATTTTTCTTTGACGAGGCTACGGAGCTGCGAGTACCGGCAACCGTTTGGCCTCCCTCCCTCCCCTATTAGCGAAATGACACACTTTCTATATTTAATGCGCGTTCGGCGCAGGGACCATCGATTTCCTCGTTTATCTTCTTTTTTTTTTGTTCGTTCGTTCGTTGCCGTTTATACGCGTACGCGAGGCTGTTATTAAGGGGCAGCTTGGATCCTTTCACGTCGGCTCATCTTATGGATACCACCCTCGAAGTTTTTAATAAGGACGTATAATCATTTTAGTAATTAGAAGTGTAGTTATAAAGGAGGACGCTTCTATGATGTTCGCGTGCGCATATATATATGTAAATATATATACACGCTTGGTGTATGCTCTGGTATCATGCGAGATCGTTATGTATATAAAAATTGCAAAGCGCGTATAAGAAATTAAAATTTAATAAATATATAAAATACAAGTACATGATATATATTCTTTTGTTTCTTTTTTTGCAAGTTTATATTTTGTACAATGTTATAATATTTACGCCAAACCTCTCCGTCGAATGGTGACGCCACTCGCAGGTATATTATTATATACCATCGCGTTGACGTCCTCGCGTTAATCCATAACAGGAATATCCTAATATTACCAATTCTCCATCTCGTCCTAACTAATAATATTTTTACAAATAAATTTTTATTTACAAAAATTATAGGTAATATACTTTTATATACCGGTTTAAAAATGGCGTGTTCTCCCCCGTCGTGGTAATTATATATATTTATAATATATAGGTATTTTTTTTTCGAGTTAACGATGGACAGCAAAGAGGATTCTTTGTATAACCTCATTTAGATTTACGCATTCACGCTTCTATGTTAATCCCTCGAATCAGAGAGATTAGAATGAAAACAACGAATAAATTGAGTTTATATTCGTCAGTTTTTATTGATATTGTAACCTTTAGGATCTCGATATCAACAGTAACTTGTAAAAAAGTGACGTTAAAATGCGTAACGTTGTAAATAAAGTATATAATTTATTATTTTTTTTTTAATACTAACATTATTTTGCAAGGATTATCCACATATTGCAGAATTGCATAGTTAGTAATATTTTTATTTTATTTTAAATTTACTGCGTTTAAACGTTACACATTTAAGCGTTACCATCACCAATCGGATATGAACTTTAACTTTTTTTAATACATTATATTGTCTCTATTCGTTCTTTTCATTCTATTCTCTATATTTCGAATGAATCACCGCGAGCCTCCTCCGTGTTCGTGTCTGTGTGAATGCATGTATGTGTGTGTGCATATGTGACTTCGTGTGTATGTGTGTATATGTGCATACTTTCATGCGCTTCGAAGGCCCCGCTTGTGGCGCCCTCTCTACGTACTCCTAACCTACGTAACCGCGTGTCTCGCGTGTAACCTCATTAATTATACACTCGCGCGCGCACACAGCAGACTTGAATATACAAATCGGCCCCCCGTCGATATTGGGTATATCTCTTTCTCTCTGTATTCCTTTCTCGCAATATCACGTGTGAATTGAATATCTCAAATATTTGACGTTAGCTCGTAACCTCAAAACAGTATAGGCTAATATGTATATGATAACTTTCTTGCTCGCTCTATCTCTCTTTCTTTCTTTCTGACTCTCACACTCGCTCTGGACTCAAATGTACAACGATCACCATTCGGCTCGCAAAACCATTCTTCTCGAGGTACGTTCGCGCGTAGTGTACGCTTATTATTTAGATAGATTCTTCAACGACGAACCAAACCATTTATACCTTCTTTTCTCCGTAAATTTATCCATCGCGTTACATGCGCTCACTAAACACGAACGTACCATAACCCTAACTATCCTCGCACGACTGATATCTTTACGGCAGGAGGAAAAGCGGACCAACATTGGCGCAGGCAGGTCACGTGACTAAGGCCCTCGCAAGAACGAGCAGCAGCACTGCACCACAGATGGCGCTGTTCGCGGTGGTAGCAGCATTGCGAATCTCGTTGGCACTGTAACGCTGCTTGTTGGCATGTGTCAGCTGTACGCGACGCGTGGACTCAAGGCGTCGTGAGCCTACTAGGGCGGTGCATCGAATAGTCAGATGTGGGTTGTTAGCGAAATGGAATTCATCCAGTTCGAAACGCAGGCCCAGGCTGTTTGGTGTGCCCTGTGACTCGATTGGTGCCAAAGGTGGATGCTCGACGAGGTATTTACGTGGGGCCTGAAAACAGATGAGATCGTTTGAGATCAGTAAGAAATAATAATATTTATATAAATAGAATGTGTGCAAATATGTAGTTAATGTTAGACCAAAATAGTCTAAAAAATAAATTTTTTAAAGGTTAAAATTTTTGAGCGCATTTTGTAAAAAACGCCGCTAAGTGTATAAGTACCAAAAGAGATAAAGGTCTATGTTGATAAAATTAGGTCTAATTACTCGTCAATTGGATTTGAGACCCAGATCTTCACCGATTAATTTAAGTACCACTATGGCATACTCATATGCTTTGCTTATCAATTAATACACTGCTGACCTCATCGGTGTATGACACCGTAAGGGAGCGCAAGTTTAAAAAAAGAATTCTAGAAAAAGGAGTAGTTATAGAATCTCTCGCATCCATCTTCTTCAAATCCATCCACAGACTAACGATCTAATCATCACGTTACATTGTACCATTACCAACTTCAAAGAAAAAACAACAGCAACAACAACAACCGCCATCTTACTAATCGCTATCCCACAAATCACAAGACAGCGCAACTTTCCACACTCGCATGCGCAGGGAGGTAAAGCCCCCCTGAGGAGAAAAATGCTGGCGCGTGGCGAAAGAAAATATGAAGAATAAACCAGGGTAGAACGGCGGAATATTAATGTCGGCCGATTCGTCCGATTTACGACGCGCTAACTCGACCGCGCTAGCTTGGCGGTAAAAGAACACCGGACAAGAACGGCGAGCTTCCGACTTGGCTCGACTTGGCGCTCTCGCACTTCCGTTCGTAAATACCATCCGTACCCGGGCTTCTTTACGACGTTATGCGGCAACTCTTTTTCTTATCGCGTGTGAAAAATGACGAGATATTTCTCTTTCCCCTTTCTCTCTCTCTCTCTCTTTCTCGTGACGAATTCACCCGCGAAATGGGAAACGACCTACGTGGTAGGATCGATCGACCGAACGCGGGTAGAGAGAGAGAGAGAGAGATTACGGTCTTATCTCAAGGCCACGTTTACACGCGGCTTTCAAGTGCAAGGATTGGAGTCAAGGTCGAGTATACGTGAGGGGGTGCGGATAGAGAGAGAGAGAGGCTTCTTGTTGGTTAGGGTGTATATACATGTATACGTGGGTGTACTGATTGTCGGAGGGAGCGCGTTATTATCCGGGATGAGCGAGAGGCTCAAGGTGAGCTATGTGTATACGTGTGCGGTAGGTGCGTAATGCGAGAGCATCTCGTTGGAGGGCCGTAAAGTTGGAAATTATTTATAATGAAGTGGGTGAGGAGGTGACGATGTGTGAGATGCTTTGTATTTGATGCTGCTCGAGGTTGGATTTATTGTTGTAATTAATATCTTGAGTGGATAGGGTTGAGCAGCTAATGTAAATTAATACATGAGGGATTAAATAAATTAGCGAAAAGGGTGGTAAAATTAAAGGTCCTTGTTGGTTGTTACTACATATTATACCTATAATGTAGATATATGCCTAACTTTTTAACACTTTCAAAAATTTAAAGATTGACTTTCGTTGACTGGAAGAAACTAAGAAAAGTGACAACATGCCGGTTATACTATTTTCTCAGTAACTTTTTAGTTAAGTTATTTCATGATTTGAGTTTCAATCGTATAAACAAATTAAAAAATTGATTTTTGAACTAATTAATAAAGTTAAGGTAAAATACATTGTTTGTAATACTATAAATATTCGCGACTTCGAAAGTTTTAAGTTTTAAACAAATTCTAAATGAAAATTTATCAAATTTCTACACCAATTTTTTTAGCTGAAAAGCTAATACAAAAAATAATAGAAAATAATCAACGCACAATTGAGTTATCACCTTTCTTAACACGCAGCCGACGATCTATTATTCACATTCCAGAAAACAACGACTTTGAATGTTTTAAAACCAATACTAGAAAAAAATGTCATCTATTCACACCACAATAACTGAAACGTAACGTTCCATCATCTCACCCACTCAACATTATAATTCAAAGCAAATTTCAACCCTTCTCAATTCCCCAATCCCAATCTCACATCCAGCGAGCCATTTACATGGCAATCAATAAACCTTACAAATCCCCGGCAGCACGGGGGCAAAACCTCGTCCGAATTTTCTTCCTTCTTCTCTCCGTGCGGACATCCCGGACACGCGCGCTTTAGGTGCAAAAAAACCATCGGTATATATATAGGAATCCTTCGTGCACCGCGGGCGATGACGATTAATGGCCGAGGGCGCGCGTGCGACTTTTACTGCTATATAGTGTTCGCGCGAGGATTTCTCGCGTCGTTAGACGCACCGACGCTGCAGCTGCAGCTGCGATTGAAGGTAGAGGAAGAGAAAGAGAGAGAGAGAGAGACGAGGGAAGTCGTAAAATGTTTCTTCGGGGCCGCGGGTCGAGTTTTGTTTTTTATCGCTGTTTTTATACGAGCGTAGCCTTTATCCTTGCGGCCCTCGTTCGATTCGATGTACTTATACTATATACCCAAGCGAACGAGAGATGTGCGGCAGTGCATCGATTTTTAGGGTAATTTGCGCAGGATTGATTGATGTCGTGATTTTTCAGGGATAAAAGGAGGGTTATCCGACGAGATTGTCGAAGTGGTCGCGCGCCGGTGTATATGTATATATGTTTTCTGTAAATTTTTCCGATATATACGAATATAAATCTTTTCTATTGCGTCTGATATTTCCGATTTACTGCGTTGTTCTTTTATGACCCTCCGATGTTGCATGGCGGTGGTGTATGTACGCAGTGTCGTTTTTATTATTCCACGGGATCTGAATAACATCTTAATGCAAGGTATCAATACGAAGAGCTCAATTTACATATTTGTATTAAACAAAACGTGTATTTATGTATTTTAATATATCTTTCTCTGGAGTGATTGGATATTTTTTTTGATATTTGAATAGTTAAATGTGATTGATGAAACTTTGTTCTTTTGTTGGAGAAAAATCATATTTATATTTTTAATTAAAAATAGGACACGTTACACACTTTTTCCTGTAATTAAGGGAGTTCTATATCGTTAAGTAAATACTTGTTCTATTAAAATTTCAGTAAGCTACATTATGATATAAAAGAAAAAATATTAAACAATTTCTTTTGAGGAATTTAATACGGTCGTTATTTGGACTAATGTTTTCAATGGGTTAGAACTCTCTTGAGATTGTGCAGATGTAAATACTATACAATATTCATTTAGTACTAACGTAAACTAAATACTGCAATACACAACAACTATATTCATTACATCTCCCAATACACCATTACATATGAATAACCAAAATCCTTAACCAAACTACATCTCAGCTTCCAACAACGTATCAAAGTTGCGAGCTTCTAAACTTCGCCAACCATCATCTATATAAAGAACCAACGAAAAAAAAAACACAAGCGAATCTTTCACGCTCGCACATATATATATCGACATCGCTATCTCTCACGTCTCTTTCTCACCTCAGCAAATATAAAAGCCGCTCGGCGAGAGATGAAGACAGCAGGTATATATATACGGTAGGGATATGCGCGCGCCCGAGGGAGAAACGCGACGGCGAAGTTTACCGGACCCCGGGGAAATGCGCGCGCGTCGTTGAGATACGCCCGCGCGCAGAGGCATCGATTGCGTATATATATATACGTGGATATGTGTGTGTATGTATATATACGTCTACCTTTCATAAATATCATCGAAGAGCGGAAGTATATATATGGGAAAGAGGAGGGATGGAAGGTATGGGGTTACATATCGCTGACTTCGCGATGACGCGGTCATTAAGTATCGATATTTTTCTTTATCGTATAGTGAGGTTGTATGGGTAATGGTAACGTTTAAAGATGAACGTGTAGAAGAATAGGCGTTGATTTGGTAGAGGAGATAATAAAAGAAATTGTGCTGTTTTTAGAATTATTAATCTTTTAATCGACTAGGTAAGCTAAAAATATGAGTTTTATTAATAAACCTATATACGGTATAGCAGCAACAATTACCTTCAAACTATACAATTAATTCGCATCCGTGTTAATTCCTTTTTTTCTTACCCTCACCACAACAATCCACCGAAAGATCACAACTTCCGGTCGTTATCTTTTTCCTCATAGCGACGATCTCGTTTCCTCTATAGCACTTGAAATTCCGTACGAAAGAAAAGCACTCGAGCAGCGCTGTGAACTGCCGCGCGCATCGTGAAACATCCTAAAAACTGCGCAGCTCTTACCCTCCCCCTCGGATCATCCGACGATGGGTAAAAAGCCCCTTGCGTTTATTTTTAATCTGCCATGAGAAGAGAACGAGCGGAAACGTATGGATTTTTCCGCCGACGGGGTGTGTGCGGATGCGAGGTGAATGCGGAATGTACTTATGGTAGAAAGGAAAGCGTCTTCTGTGTGTTAATTAGGGTGAAAGGTTGAGGTACACCTACGTGCATAGTAGTGAAATGTGCTAAAAGGGCTTGGGGTTTGGTTCGTTTATTAATTACAGAATTTTAATTTAAGTAGTTTGAAGATTTTAAAAAGGAAAATCGTGTCAGTAGGTCAACATATATTTTTGAATTTTAAAAACGAGAGCTTCGCATTCTATAGAATTACCTGAAATGAATAACCAAGTATATACGACAAGACTATACCAAACTACACAGTATATCTATAATTCATACGAACCGAAGGCACCGCACGCATCTCACCTTTATATACCCACACACAGACAGCTATAATCCTCTGAAATATATGAAATAACGAATGGCTCCGTATCTAATTCTAATCCAAACTCATGGTTCCACCGCGGCAATAACCGCACGCTTACCGCACGTATACGCATAAAAAAGCATCACTCGTATACCTACCTCCCTTACTCCCATCTGTCAACGAATACCCATATAAAGAAAAAAAACACAACCCACTTTCCTCCCAGTTGAAAGATCGCAAAGTAAATCGTCTCCCATAAAAAATAGACACATATACATACGCGAGCGGCGTTAAAAATCGCAAATCTGTAAATATATATATCTGTATACGTATATATATATATATATATATATATATATATATATAACCTCTAGAAAAAAAAAGAAGAATTGAACTAATTTTCCAGGACGTATCTTTCCCTCAGGGCATGATACTCGTAAAGATAAGGCATCGGCCCGTAAATCGCTAAATAAAGCCAACACACACATACATACGAATCGTCGTCGTCACGTCGGTTGCCCGCTTTTAGGACTTATAAATCCGCTAGTGGATCAAAGGACCGATGAAGAGCAGCAGGCAGGCTCGCGTCGTTTTATCGTGGATTTTAAAAGCGAGCGAGAATGCCGTCGATGCAATTTCGTTTCCCCCCGCTTTTTTAGAACGTAGGTTTGGTTACGGCGGACTAACGCTGCGGATTGGTAAAGTGAGGTTTCCTCGGTGTTATTCGAAATGCCAGGAGAGAAGAGAAGGGAGATGAGCATATAAAACCGATTGGTAGGTTGCGAGGCTATGTGGTAATCCGGAGATTCGGTGTAGACGTGGTTGCGCCTTTTTGTGAGGGGGTTTAGAGGAAATTATAGTTTACAGTGAGGGGAAAAGGAAGTAGGTTGAAATCTTTCGGCAGGGTTTGAGATAATTAAGGTCTTTATGTGGTGAATGTTAAACGTGGGTTTGAGATTTAAGGATCGTTGGTGCATTGGAGTTTTGTAGCTCATACTTAAATTAGATTTTTCCCTTGCGTGCAATAATATAGAAAAACGTATTTACGATAATAATATAATTAATGTCGGTTATACTATACATGATTTTCAAATCTATCAAAATTCTTATTACAATAGATTGTTCCTAATCTCCAATCCATAACTTTACTTAAAATAACGTTGACCATTATAATATTTCTACAGTAGAAAAATTTCATCCAATCGTAAAAAAGTATATCATCCTAAACCAAAAAGTCGTCGGTGAAATCCGAGCGAATATATCCGTACAAATAATTCAATCTGTCTATATCTCCTTCTCTCGTTCGTTTTCCCTCCACCGTTAACGTGATCATCAAAATTCAACGATCTTCGCGCGATCTTCCCGTTTCCACTCGAAAAATCGCCATCAATCACTTAGCGCGCGCGCACACCTATATATACGAAGAAAAGACGACGACGAGAACGCCGAGAGAGAGAGAGAAAAGAACGTCTCTCGTTCCTATTGTCACGCGGATCGGGCAGAAAAAAGGCCACACCTCTCATCCTCACTCAGCAGTAGAGAGAAGAAGAATATCTCCATGAGAATACCACCGCCATGCGACATGACAAAAGATCGCTGGTGAGGTATATATATATATAGAGGTGGTTTGAAAAACGAACTCGTTTTCTCTTCTTCTGCGCCCTTTTCACAAATCCCAGTGGTGGTGGCTGCACGCCCTAATTCGATTACCGACGAAGCGGCGCGATTAAAGACCGCGACAAAAAGCCAATATCGAGAGGAAGACGACGACGACGGGGACTGGGTGCAAGGAAGAGAACTCGTGAATAATCCATGGGACTATACTGTGCACAGCAGTAGTATAGCAGCCGTATACTGAATATTCATTTGACTTTCGGCTCGATATAACGGCCCGTGTGTACGACTGTACAAGTGTATGTATATATCTATATGTATGTATATACATAAACGTGGCGAGGTGTGGGGGGGTTTCGAGATTTGCTCGGCGAGCTGGTAGAGAGAGAACGCTGGGATTGGGTTGTTCCCGCTTAGAAGAGTCGTAAGTGGCTGGTTAAGGGGGATGTCGCAGTGGTTGTATGTATAGCTATATATATGGCACGCGCTGTGAACGTGCGGCACACGATTACACCCGGGAAGGTGTAAATTGTACCTTGAGATTTGGATTCGAGTAATTTGTCCAGCTGTAAACTAGGCGAATATAATCTATTGAAGAAAGGCATAATTATCGTTCTTAAAATGAGGGTATAAAAAGAGGATACCTGTAAAGACCTATAAAAAAACGAATAAGTATAAACAACAATGGAATCAATTACTAGATCAAAGCTGATTGCAACAGCAGTCATAGGGTACCATACAGCCCCATATTAACCCGGAAATTTTCATCCATTTTCATTTTTTCGCATCACCGATTTTCCACGCTCGTGTAAATTAATTTTCGCGCGTTCCTCTATATCTTCCCTACATACCACTGCTCTTTTTCCGAAAGAGTAATTATTTCGACGCGTCCAAGCGCGCAGGGAAATCGAATCGCTCGCGTATATAATCGATTTTCATGTTTTATGCGAACGCGCGTGGATTTGCATGCCAATCTCAACGCGTATATGTTTAAAAAAATATATATATTTTTCACGTATATACATTACAGGACTACTGATCGAATGACAAATTACCGGCTAATATATATACATATATATTTATATATATGTACAATTTTGCATTATTTTTTTTGTTCTGATATATACATAAACCCGGGGTATACACGACAATTTTATAACGTTCGTAAACAACGCGATATACATACATAACCCATCATGTGCGTCGATTTGCATGCTTCGCGTGCGGAAATCACGACGTTATTTCTTTATCGGAGAGGTACCGAGATACACAAATTTCACCGACACACACACACATACGTGTATAAAATCAGAAAGCGAGTGGCCTCGTAAAAGAACTTTTCGAAAAATCTCAAGTCGCGACGAAAGTTTTCAAACCGAGGTTACGTTCGTATGTATATTTGTGGTATACGTATACATACATATAACCATAGTATAAATTGTCATCAGTAGCAGGATTTCCGAAATAATAAACGAGCTCGCGCGCGCGCGTGCGCGGTATTCTTTTTTCCTCTCCTCATTGGTCCTCTCGTCATTCGAAGCAAAAAGTTTTCGCGGAATATTCACGCCTCGGAAGTTTTAACGAGGCGCTTTCTCTTTTCTTTTTCTTCGGTTGCCGCGCGGTAGCTTCCCGCTTTTTATCGTCCGTCGCACGGCGCATTATCGCCGTCCGTGTTTCGCACTGTCGTCATGAGTATATATATATATATATGTATAACGCGAGGTTTTTTTGGTTTAGTAGAGTATTAGCCGTTGGACGAAATGAGTATGATTTTTGGAAAATGGCAGGATTCGAAGACGTGGGGTATTATGGCTTTTTAGGTGATACGTATTATGGTATGAGTTATGGTGTGGACTGTATTGTTGCTGAGATTTTTTACGGAGAAGCTTTGGGATGGGAAAACAATTCTGGTGATGAAAACTTTTATGGATAATAGTCTATGCTACTCTACACAATGTTAAGGTCAACATTTTTATTCGTAATTACATAAATTTTGTTTATATGTATGGTAGGAATAATGTAGGCCAGCAGAATAGAAAAAGTAGTTATTGCGATGGACTAGACTGTAATATTTCCATGAATTATAAGTTTCAAGAAGTTCCACTTATTTAAATATTTTCGTTTGTTTTCATTAAAAATTCGTAAATAACCAGTAATGTTTCGGTGAAGCAATTTTATCTACACTGTTAAGATTTTTTTGAAATTTAAGACATAATTCAATTATATTTTTAAATACATTTTAATAACTGATAATAATGATACTTCTATTAAATTTAATGTATTTTATACATTTTAGATTTTAAAAACATCTTTATAAAAAAACTTCAATCAAAACATTAATATCAGCAGAAAAATTAACTTTTAACAGTGTAATTTTGTGTCATATTTTCACAAATTCAACATTAGACAACACATATTCACTATTTTTACGCTAAACAAAAACCTCTCATTTCCCAAATATACCATGCAATCATTTGACTCACTCCATCAAGCGCCGTCTCCCGCCAAACCCACGAACCTCCGCCTCTCCCGGGGAATCCCCCAACTACCTCCGATATCGCTATACACTTTCGTTTCGTGGCGGCGATTATTCTTTCGTCTCCCTCTCACAGTATACGCGCGTGCACTGCGCGTATATCGGGGATTATCAAGGCAGCTCGATCTCTGACGCGGAAACGAGAGAACAGTCGGATTTCCAATTTGTTCGATAAGTCGCCAGCTATTTTTCTCCTCCGGTTGTATATATATGTATGTGTGCGTACATACTGCCCCCTCGCTTTGTTTTGAAAAAGATGTTATTCTACGAGACCCCGGTCGTGTTTTATCGAAGAGTGGATGTATATGTATCAAGTGGGAGTATATGCGATTTTATTCGTAAATTAGTTCCGTACGAGTTAATTCAGAAAAAAAGAAATTTCTTTTTACAATAACAAATATATACATGTGGGTAACTTAATTATAATATTATTATAATAATATTTTAATAATCAAGAGCGGAGTACATCTATATTCCAGTAGTTTTTCTCACTTTCTATTTATGTCAAGCATAATATAGAATTTTAAAAATATTTATTACTTTTGTAAGAAAAGCTAAATCTCATTTACTACATATCATTATATTTTTCAGTAGTTAGATTTATAGTAATCATTTATAGTACAGTAAGTAATTATGCAGTATGTGTTAAAAGTATTTGTACAGCTAAAACAACTGTTATTGTGAGACGCTTAAAAGCATTTTGTGTAGCAATGCAAGTAATAAGCTATTAATAATTAAATATGTTATATTTAATTTGTAAAAGCTTTCTTTTTAGAACAGAAATGTGTAATTATATAAGTATAAACTTGTAATTATAAAATGTAACTAAAGTTGAATGAGTAATGATATGAATAGGTATACAAGCAGCATGTAAGTATTTGACATGCATAATAGTTTACGCATTCAATATGTTTGGGATGGGATTCTATTAAATAGTGACTATTGTGTAAAAAAAAGGCACAGACTAACCTATAATATATTTGAAATGACATTAGCAGTAATATGATCATACTCATATAACATGTGTCAGAAAATAACTAAAAAATGTATTTTTTACACTTTAAAAATCCCATAGCTTTTATCTGTGCACTGAGAAAAATGATGTTAGAAAAATTACTATAACATGTAGTAACGTCGCCACACACTCGAAATATCAAAATATTTACTATATTTATAGCAAAAATTGTTATGTTATATAGTAATTTTTATTATATACATAGCAATTTTTGCTATAAATATAGTAAATATTTTGATATTTCGAGTGTGTAACGACGTTACTACATATTATAGTAATTTTTCTAACATCATTTTTCTCAATGTGATCTTCAACTATCAAGAAAAAAACTTTGTCTTAAAGGTAATAAATTAAATATACTTTTTGGACTATACTACAGAAATACAGAAAATAAGTTTTGTCGAGTACGCCTTTCACATAAAGTGAAGGATTGGTTTTTAACTATCAAAGACAAAAATTTGTTTGATCAATTTATAAAAATTCTACATAATTCTACTCACAAATTGCAAACTTTTTCCCATTGAATGTGTTATTCAAAAAGTTTCACCTTTTTGAGTTAAAAAATCATGAAAATTGATGTTTTTTTTTTTTTCAAAAAAAAATTGTATTTCAAAACTTTTGAACAATTGAATATTTATGAAGAATTTGGAGAAATTTTACATTTTGACCTTCAATAGTTGACGTGAAGTTACCCATGTATATACATAGAATGGTGAATATAGATTCTCTGGTTTGATTTTTTCGCTTATCAAACAAAATACAAACACACGGCAACGCAGTATATATACGCTTTTCTGTAAAAACAAAGATCCTCTGTTATTTTGGCAGAAAATGTTTTCAAAAGCTGATCAAAATGTTCGCCTTTTTCCGTTATATTTTTTTTCTCTCCCTCCCTCACCATATTTCCACATGTTCGTCGTCATTCAGTCGGATGTACATTCTACATAAAAGTTTTAAAGAGAGAGAGAACAGAGAAAGAGCAACATACACATATATACACAAAGACCATCGATACAAACTGCGCGCTTTTCAAAAAGAACGACGCGTATACACACACCCACTTGCACGCACAATAATCTTCGTCGCCCTTTATACCCATTTTCAAACCACGCAAAAAGACACATATATACACATATATACATTCGCATTCTTACTCTCAAACTTTCGCGTATATGTACATATATACACACACGTACGCGTGGAATACACACGTGAAACGTAGAAAAGTCTAACCGCTTCGCGGGAGATACTACGCCATCCGCTCTAGCAAATCCGGCGGGTATGAATATTCTAATTCAATTGGCGAAACTCGAGCGCGAAAAATTCGAGCGACCGAGTGAGGGAGAGAGAGAGAGAGAAGAGAGATAAGCGTATGAGCTTGCGCTTGCGCGCGTTCGAGTTTTTCCAAGCGAGAGACTTTTATCTCGGACGATAAAATCCGCACACGCTTGTGTATATA